>PYFS01004665.1:0-146663 GCA_003671545.1 Ophiognomonia clavigignenti-juglandacearum | reverse complement strand
AGGGTTGGGGGGAAGGGGGGGGGGCGGAATACACAAAGACTTCTGAACTTCTTTGTTCTACATCAACTTTTCAGCCGGTTCTGCTGGCAGAACATTGTGCTTGCAATAATCTGGTGGAGGCGCCAGGGAATTTGACACTTCATATTTTCTACGCGATAGATTTGCGAAGCTCTGCCATCATGAGCTTTCCGAGGGGTATGGCTTGCTGAGGGGTATGGCTTGCTTCGCAAGCCATACCCCTCGAGCGTGCAGCTCCGTAATCTCAGGCAACCAGACGACCTTTGAGTCTTGTTCACTACCCCAATATACAGCTGGTCTGTCTACGGGATACGGCCCCTCAGAAATGTGGCAGCTATGCGGTGGCCCCTCCGCACAAATACCTATTCTGTGTAAACCAGTGGTCCTGCATGTCCTAGCGCCTCAAGACTATCTGCACACTATCAAATAGCATCCATAAGCCTATTTATCATCGCTTTTCATATGCACTGACCATAGGAACACCGCCAACTTGTCCAAATCTTACCACAGCAAAAAGGAGAAAATGCCAACTGGTTCAAACTTCAACAGAACAAAAATCAAAAAGAATGGACACAGTGGGAATTGAACCCACGACCACTCACATGCGAAGCGAGTATCATACCCCTAGACCATGCGCCCGATCTGTTGTGGTGGGAGGAGGAAAAGAAGGCAATATGTGTGTGGAGTGGCGCTGATGGTGCGAGCGGGCCGCCAAGCCGGATCGGGCGGCAAGTGAGACCCCGCTCCGAGAATAACCGAACAATGGTCGACTACAAAGATCAGAAACGGTGTCTCTTCAAGTGTGTGTGGAAGTATGTTGATATTCCACTTGCAGATGCTCGAAGCCATTCCCACATTTCTGCAGTGCATGCAATGTACCCAGGTACCTGAACGTTGGGTTGACAGGGGTGATGTTAGTCAGCAGCCGGGCCGGTACCCGCGACAGGGGTCAGGGGTCGGGGCCGAGCGCAGGCCCCCCAGTCAGGGGTGTGACGACAACTTGCAACAATTGGGTTCGAACACCAATGCAATGCTCTCCAACCTTGCCAACACCCCTTCATCAGGCTCCTGCATTCTCACTGTGTATTTCTGAATATTGTTGCCTGACTAGTGACGCGTAACCTTTCCAGCGCGATTGTAGCTACCTGGGGACGAGACCGAGGATATAAGGCAAGTCTGCTTGTGACGTTCAACTTTCTGCTTTCTCCCTGCTGCCGTCGTCGCACCGCGTTGGTGACACTGTCTGACTTCGACTTTCTTCTTTGAGGGCGGGTCGCAGCACCAGTACAGGGTACTTTTTGGAACTTTTTGGTACTTTGCAGAGCCAAGTATAGCCAGAACTTTGCTAACAAAACCCCCCAGTGGGTGGAAGTGCAGCTCCACTACTAGCTCACAGCGCACTGCAGACAGACACTCTACATTCCACAACCGACGAAACCGTACTCCTCCCCTCCCACCGCCGGTTTAGTCCCAAGGGTTCCAGCCTGTGACGGTGTTGTCACTTAACCTTGTGCTGCGTTGTCACTGCCCTTGACATCCTCTCGCACCGGCCGCCAAAATGGCCCAAGCTAATAACATGCACAACCTCACCACTTTGATCAAGCGGTACGCCACCTGCACCACCATACCAACAACACCACCAACTTGACATCTACCACATACTCCTTCTTTTATCTACCATATCACACACCGAACCACGCATCACGCAACCACACCCACACCCACACCCACACCTCCATCCACCCATAAACATGCCCTCCCTCGTCCTCTCCTCCGCCGACACCAGCCACCGGGTCACTAACCTCCTCGAAAGACTCGAGGCCGCCACCTCGCGCCTCGAAGACATTGCCTCCTCCGCCGTCGAGATCCCGCAAGCCGTCCCCGGCATCCAAGAAACCCTCGCCTCGCCCGTCGCCTCCTCCACGAAAGACGTCGCCAGCGCCCCGACCCCACCCGCCGCTCTCGCCGCCGCGACTGCTCCCGGCGCCGGCACCGCCGACGAACCCTTACCCGAGGTCGTCGAGGACTTCGACGCCTTCCTCAAGGGCTCCGTCGACAAATATGCCAAACTCAGCCAGCAGCTCGGCGGGCTCATCCAGGAGCAGGCCGCCAAGGTCGTGCAGGGGTTCGCCGAGGAGCGCAAGTTCCTGCTCATCAGTACGCGCGCCAAGAAGCCCAACCTGAGCGTCAGCGAGGACATGGACGCGTACCAGGCGCTGCTCAAGCCCATAAACGAGAGCCTGATGGCCGTCGTGGCCGTCAAGGAGGAGAACCGCGGGTCGGCCGTCATGAACCAGCTCAGCGCGGTTGCCGACGGCATCATGATGCTCGCGTGGGTCACGGACGAGGCCAAGCCGCACAAGCACGTCGAGACCACACTCTCTTCGGCGCAGTACTACGGGCATCGTGTAATCAAGGATAACAAGGACAAGGATCAGGCGCAGATCGACTGGATACAGGCGTTCATGGCCATCTTTAAGGAGCTGACTGAGTACATTCAGCTGCACTTCGCGTCTGGCATCAAGTGGAACTTTAACGGGCAACCAGTGAAAGAGGTCGTCAAGTCCATATCCGCAGCTCCAGCAGCAGCAGGGCCCGCACCCCCTCCACCACCCCCAGCCGGTGGGCTTCCACCACCGCCCCCTCCTCCAGGGCCCCCTCCAGTCCTGCAGATCAACGACGAAAAGAAAGCCGCAGCTCCTGCTGCAGCCAGCGCTGGCTTTGGCGCCGTCTTCTCGGAGCTCAACCAAGGCGAGAACGTGACCAAGGGCCTGCGCAAAGTCGACAAGTCGCAAATGACACACAAGAACCCATCTCTCCGCGCCAGCAGCACCGTCCCCGACAGCGAAGACGGCTCGTCCGCTCGCGGCAAGAGCCCCGCGCCGGTGCGCAAGCCCAAGCCCGAGAGCATGCGCGTCAAGAAGCCGCCCGTGAAGGTGCTCGAGGGCAACAAGTGGACGATCGAGCACTACGAGAAGGAGGCTAACCCCATCGAGATCGAGGCGCGGCTGTCGCACTCTGTGCTCATCAGCAAGTGCAGTAACACGACCATCATCATCAAGGGCAAGGCGAACGCCGTCACCATCGAGAACACGTCGCGGCTGAACCTCATCGTCGACACGCTCGTGTCGAGCGTCGATGTCGTCAAGTCGCAGAACTTTGCGCTGCAGGTGCTGGGCACCGTGCCGTCGGTGCTGGTCGACTCGGTGGACGGCGCGCAGGTGTACTTCAGCAAGGAGAGCATCGCCACGCGGATCATCCACTCCAAGTCGGCGGGGATCAACTTGAATGTTATTTCGGGCCCCGACGATGACTATGTCGAGGTGCCGCTGCCGGGCCAGATCGAGTCGTACTATGACCCGGAGAAGAAGGCGCTGGTGGACACCATTGTGTCGCATGCGGGTTAGAAGTCGACGCGGCGCCGGATTGCCAGGAAGAAGTCCGAGGTCGAGAGGCCCAAGTTCGGGAATGATAGCAGGCGCGTCAGTCGGACCTGGAGTGGCTACTGGGTGTGATCCGTACTCGATGGCGAGTGTCTTGTCTTTATAATTGGTGAGTGAGTGAGTGAAGAAAGAGAGAGAGAGAGAGATAGGAGTGGTAGTGTTGTTGGTTGGAAAGACTTGGAAGCGTTGTGGTCCTTATTGCCCGGGTGGCTGGCTCTCTTTCTCATTCTAGCATTACAGTCGAGCATGGTTAGATCGTTGAAAAATGCAGGTGTGTTTGAAAGCCGCCGCTCTATTATCTAAAGTTTGCGCTTGTTACCCCCTCCATCTAAGTACGGATTCATCGCCTCATGCAGTGGCCAAGATCAGCCTCAAGTATACATAAAATGCAGAAGTCCTCCCTAAGCACCAGAGACTGATGATATACACAGTATTCATCCACGGTCTGACCAGCCCCAATTTTCCGTCTACAGCTTCGCCTTGGGCGCCTCGAGAGTGGGCAGCAGCAAATCGCGCATGTCGCCCGCAGCCTCATTGAGGTAGAAGCTCATCTTCTGGCTGCCCAGGCCCTTGGAGACAATGTTGAAGTTGATGCTGTGGACTTTGTTAGCAAGACGCACACACACACGAGGATTCTACCTTCCTAGCACAATCATTACTCACCTGTTCTCATTGATCATGTACGCAATACCAAAGCCCTGGTCAATGACCTGGCTCCAGCCATACCCGTTGAAGTACTCGGAGCTCAACTGCGACGTCGACAAGTACCACGAGCTGCTGTAGCTGTACGCGGGGTCCTTGAAAATCGCAGGGACCTCCTCGCCAGGTCCCAGCAGCTTCTTCAGCCCAAACAGGTGCCGATCAACGCCCTTGCCATCGCTCGCCGCCGAGATGTACTCCAGGTGGCCCGCGATCGCCTTGTGGAACAGCTCGACCTTGGTCTTGTCGGCGACCTCGGCGTCGGCCATGGCGCCGCACCACGCAACACTGGCATCGCTGACGGTGCGGCACGTCTCGGTGCGGCCCTGCTGGAAGCGCCGCGTGGCCGCGCTCTCGTAGGTGGGCCGGTTCTTGCCGTACATCTTGTGGTACGCCAGCTGGATGATCATCTGCACGTACGCGTCGGGCGAGCACTTGAACTTCTTGATCAGGCCCTTGCCATAGCCCTGGAACGCCTGCACCGCGAGCTCGTGCTGCCCGATGACCGTCGCGAAGTCGCGCACCGCGGTGTCGATCGCCTTGCTCACGTCGGGCGTGACCTTGAATTGCACCAGCTGCGGCTCGGGCACGTGCGAGCGGACCTCAGAGGTGCCAAAGTCGATGCTGTTGTTGAAGATGACGCCGTTGACGTAGTCGTTGAGCCGGTGCGTCGGCGTGCCGTCCATCATGCTGTGCTCGCCCATGAAGCCCGACGTGCCGTTGTCGTTGACAATGAACTGCAGCGGCTTGTCGTACCAGCGGTTTTGCCCGTCGCCGTGCCAGTACGCGCGCGCGCGCTCCTCGAGCGTGACCGGCGCCGCGTCGTCGAGGCACACGACGAACGACGCGGCCTCGACAGTCTCCAGCGCGGCCTTGTTGCCGGCTGCCAGCAGCAGCTCGCGGGCGTCGGCGGCGACGTCGCGGTTCTCGCTCGTCAGCGCGCCAACGGCGGGGCCGCGGGAGGTGGCGAGCTCGTAGACGCGCTTGAACTGCGCCTCGAGCTCGACGGTGCTGAGCTGCTTGCCGTCGACCTCGTGCAGGATCTTGTAGACGTTGTTCTTGCGGATGGCGACGAGGTGCTTGTTCGCCGTGGCGTCGTACTTGACGGGGTAGTCGGCGGGCTTGGCGGCGACGCGCGAGGCGTTGAACATCCACTGGTAGCTGTCCATGCAGATGGGCAGCTTCTTCATGTACTCGGGCTCGAGCGTGCCCTCGTCGACCTGCTTCTTGAAGCTGAGGACGGCGGTGCTGATGGCGGCGGCGCGCTTGACGGGGTCGCGGCGCTTGCGGTCGTCGCGGTGCGAGTAGAAGTAGGAGACGTAGGGCACGACGGGGTCGCGGTAGGCGAGGTACGCGGCCTCGTTCCACCACTCGTAGATCCAGTTCTTGTGCTTGGGGTCCTCGCGGCGCGCGAGCAGCTTGTCCTGCAGCTTGGCGCCGACGCCGCCGGGCTTGATGAAGTCCACGACGGCGGACTTGCTCTGCTCGAACTCAGAGGGCGAGAGGATCGGGTGCAGGGACTTGAGGTAGCGCGCGGCGGTCTCGTCGAGGGTCGGCACAGGGAGGCGGGGGAGAGACTCCTGGTAGCGGAGCATGGGCCCTTTGGACTTGTCTTCGACGTAGCCTGTGTGAAGGTGAAGAGGCCATGTTGTCAGTTGTCTGCTGGGTCGTAGTGCTTCTTCCTGTCTGGGTCCGTATCACCATTGCGACTCACCTGCTGGCAAGGAGCTGTTCGCTCGCCGGCTTGCTGGCGCCATGGTTGCTAACTGGAGCGCATAAGGGTTTCTGTTAGCAAAGAAACCAAGCCGAGGGTCCCATCCGCAATCCAACGACGACAACATACCAAAGATGGCTTATAAGATTGTGGTATGGATTTGTACGCGGTATTACTCCGTAGAAGGGCACGCATAGAAGAGGACCGAGATTCAGTCCGCACAAACGACGCCAACATCCCCAAACAACCTTTGCGAACGAACACAAGAGAATAAAGGGAGGAAGGTAGACCTGGCTAATATTATCGCACCACACAGAATATGCAGGCGAGAGTAGGTTCGGTCCTTGGCGACCAACACAACTCGTGAAAAGTCGGGGTCGAATTGTAGGTTGCGGTTGCGGTGCAGTGCGCGGTGTCAGTGTTCCCACGGGTAGTAGGCGGGTACTTAGGTAGTCTGGTGTGGATTCCGGGCGCCGATGCCGAGGTACTTTTTAGGGGTGGGTGTTCCGTCGGTCAAGAGAGCCGTACAACCCTGGGAATGAGGATTTAAATGTAAATAATTCCTGAAAATTCACAGGATGATGTGAGTAGATCAAGTGAATTCTGACAGAGTATAAGGGATAATTAGAAACACACTACGGAAAACATCACCTTGGCCCAGTCTCATCACCACCCATTCCAAACCTCCACCGACGTGTTCTTCCTCCTTCCAAAACCCCGGATTTCTTTCCCCAGTCCGTTCCCGGCACAACTTCGCCCTAGCCGAGGTGCGAGGCTGAAAGGGGAAATGGGAAACAGGCCCACCCCCAGACTTACCCCATCGTTGGGGCGTCCTGTACCCTGTACTTCTTGAAGAACTTCACTTTCTGAAAGTGATGTCCTCAAGTCCCTTTTTTTAAAGTCACGCAAGACAGACTGACCAGCGCACGAGACAAGTTTCGAGTCGTCTAGTCATCCCGTTTCCCGCTGCCTGCCGACTCAGGCCTTCACATGCTAGAGAGCACCGTTGAACCCTTGATTCCTGATCACCTGCATGTCACAACCTTCGAAATTCACCATAGAGATTTCCCGGAAAGAGTGAGAGGCAGAGCACCCTCTGTATGCGCAGCATGAAGACAATCCTTATCCAAGTATCCGTCGGTAGATACTAAGTACATTTTACCTTGGTGTAACTACTGGACTAGCGTTTGTATCCGCTTCTCCGCTCCGGACGGCCGAATGGCGATCAACTTCACAGCGCCACAGCTCCGGCGGTTTCACACATCCATTTATCATTATAGCAGCTTTGCAAAGATGCATCGCATTAGGCGTTCTATCACTAAACCTTCCAACCTATCACCTACTGATGGACAATGCGCCCTAACAGAATAAAGCTATCTCTTGTACACAATATCTCCCCACATCGTGAAGCACGATGAAATCTCAAGCGAATTGCCTCGCCTCGCCTCGCCTCGCCCTGCCCTGTTCCTGTCCATTTTGACGCCCCACCTTCCTGTCTCCATGAAATTGAATTGGAAAAGTTGAAAAAGTTGCATGTACTCCATACTAACACAGCCCAAAGGAGAAGGCAGCTAGAGATTTCAGTGCTGGCCGTACCTGCCACCGGCGTGGTAGGCGCCGTACTGCTGCTGGTTGGGGGCTTGGGTCTGTCCGTTGACTTGACCACTGTTTTGGTTGTTGACCGGGCCGTTGAACTGTCCATTAACCTGTCTGTTGGCCTGCCCATTGACCTGGCCACCATGCATGAGTGGACTGGGTGTACCTGGGAAAGAACTGTTGGGTGATCCCGCGATCTGTCCTATGCGTGTTTGCAAGCTGTATGGACTGTGGTTTGGGCTGATGTACCGGCTGTAGTCACCAACGGACTGCTGCATACTGGGAAGGACGAAAGGCTGAGCCGTTGGTTGAACACCGAACTGTCGCGGGTTGGAACCTTGGGACATAGAGGTGAGCGGACTGCCAGCAATCGCGTCCGTAGCCTGGGTTGCAGTATTGGCCTGCTGAGATCGACCGGACTGACAGTTGACTTGCGCTTGGTATTCCTGGTTTGGAACCATACCCGTCGACCTCGAATACTCCAGAATTGGACCGACTCCGGTCAGGTATCCGCCTCGTAGCTCTGGCCCCTTGGCCCGCTCCGAATCACTGGCCTCCTAGGCCTCGTGACTCTTGATAGGGTGGCCGCTGCTACTCAGAGGTTGCACACTTCCCACGGGTGCCGCCTGAATACCCAGGCTATCTCCGTCCAGCGATATGTTCTGTGCCAACCTGGCACCATGCTCGCCACCGGCGTTGGCAGCAGCTGCCAGCTCGCTCTGAACCCTGCGAACTCGCTTCTTGAAAGACAAGCGGTCGAGGAAGAGCTGTTGGCGACCACGCTCGAGTTCACGACGTTCTTCTTGTAAGATGGATTCCATCTCGTCAAAGTACTTCATCTTCATCTCCATCTTCTGGAGGGTCATGTTGACGGCTGCCGACACGAGGCGAGTCATCTCCCGCTCCTCATGCGACGCCAATCCATCGGCACGCGCTCCTATCGACGCCAGAGGAATACTAGCAAGCGCAGTCGTCGTCGTCTTAGTTGTGGTAGTCATAGTCGTAGTCGTGGTGGTTTCCTGCTGGATATCGACCTCCATTGACTCGCCTTCCTTCTCCTTGCCTTTGCCCTTGCCATTGGCCTCAATTGCGCCACTCGACTCTAGCTTACCACGAATGTGGTTACGCAGCTCCTCGGCCGACTTTCCGGCAGCCAGAGCTGCGCTGGCCGGATCCGCGAGACTGGCCAGGAAAGCCACCACTGTCATGACAGGGTTGTCGACCTGACTGAAGGGCAGCTGCCCACCCTGGGTGCCAAGCAACGAAATGCCAACAGGGTTTTCAGCCTCGAGGTATTTGTCCTCGATGTCAAGCTGCAGGAACTGCAGGACACACTCCTCTCTAGTCCGCGTGCCGACGTGCTTTGCAATCTTAATCCAGTCGTCGTCGAACCTCTCCAGGCCTTCCAGAAGCTTCAGCAGCTCGGCGTCAGTCCATGCCGCATCTCGGTCTCCGGTTGTGGAGTAAGTGGGGTTCACTGTCCGGATGAAGTTGGTGCTTGGCTGATTTTGAGGGTAGCGGCCTTGAATGAAGCAGCTCGGGCAGATGTCGCTGCCCTTGCTGTTACTCGAGTTGGGATCCACGTATCCGCTGTGATAGTAGACAGTGGTGCAGTCGATGCCACAGGTGTGGCAGGCGACCTTGGCGATGGGTGTTTTGGTAAGTTCCTCGGCGGATGCGCTCGAGACACCGTTAGTCGTTGGCGCATCGCCATTAGTCTTACCAGCCTCTGTCTTGGTGAGCTTAGAACCCTTTGCATTGGCCTCGTAGATGTTGCGACCAAGCTCTAGGTTCAATTCGCTCTTGGGAAGGCGTTCAGCCTGGGCCTTGGCATCGGTGTCAGCGTGTGGCCTGCCTTTGACAAGCGCAGGGTCTGCGGCTGGCTGCCATGGTTGAAGACCACGAGGCGTATCGCAGATGATCTTGAAGTGGCCGGTGAAGGGGGGACCGGTAGGAGCTGGACGGTGGGTAGCGTCAACCTGTAAGGAGTAGTTAGTAATCGGTTGACTAACATGTGTTTAATATGCGAATAGCGTACCTGATAGTTGATCAAACCCCATTGCTCAAGAAAAGCATGGACTCTCATAATGGCGCACACATCTCCAGCGAGGTTTCGTCTGCATGCAGTGACGGTCAAGTACTCAGCCGGGTTCAATCTGTAGGTGTTGATCATGAAGTCGCGGTAGTCTTTGTAGACAGCGGGTGTCTTGCTGCGATTTCGGTTGTTGAAGAACTCTGGGAGGGCCTTTCGCTCGCTGTCGTGGATGGTGGTCATATCAAACCATGTGCTATAACTCGGCAGGACAATGGAGTGAGTCTGGGAAATGAGGTGTTCGCGCGCAGCATGCTCAATTGCCTCTTTCGTTTGGGCGGGCTGGGCCTCGCCGGCAGCCTCGCCAGCGTTCAGTGGATCGCCCTTGAGGTCGCCTTCAGCGTCGGCCATTTCCTCGTCTTGCGCAGGGGCATTGTCGGGGGCTGGGCCTTCGGGCGCATCGAGGGGAATGTCTGAGGTTGACGCGCCTGGGGCAGGGGTGGGGCTGTCATGCTTGATCGTGGGCTCGTTGGAGGAGCCTTCGCCCATTTGTACATCTGAATGGTGTCAAAAACGTTAGTGTGGGATAACACTGTCATATAAAATGTTGTTGATTTGGGGAGGTTGGTGAATGGAGGGTTGAAATGAGGGTTGTGTTTTGTTGTGTTGTGCTAATTGATTGAGGGGGAGGGCAGGAGAAACACGTACCTTCGCTGGCGTTGGCTTCACTTAGAGGAGGTTGGGCGAGAATGGGGTTGCTGCCAGGCGATGCGCCGTTGGCGGGCGTGCCAAAGCTGGCGTTGTCGTCCTCCATGACTTGTGTTGGGGTAGGTGGGCTGTCTTGAATTCACCTGCAGCTTCGAGTATCGAAGGGGAGGGAGAGTTGGGCCAGTCGGGGCTGGGCAGTCAGTTTGCAGGGAGGAGCTGCAGCAATTGACGGGGTGGGTAGTGGCCTAAACAAAAGCGCGGGCAGATTAGAGCGTGAAAAGTGTCAAGGGCTGTTGTGCTGGGCGAGCTTTGCGGTATGCGCCTCAGTTGGCGATGGAAAATGGATGCTGTCGCAAAAGATGGGTCCCGTCGACTGACGCTGCTGCTCCAAAGTCGCGTCTTCGCAAGTCAAGGTTGACAAAGCTTCGCGGCTTCCCAGAAACTGCAGGGCGGTTATCTCGGGTGTCCAGGCTAGTGCACGGACAGCACGAGGTCAGGGAATCGAGATAGCGTGCCTTTTATCTGCAAGGTTGATCCCTGATCATGAAGGAGCCTCCGAGGCCGGGCGCAATGATTTCGAGGCTGACATCGAGCCGAGGGAAACCGATGATATTGTGCAGTGCACGTCTTCACTTTTCACTTACACAGTATTATAGACTTCTACAGACTCCACACGCTGCTTCTCGTGCTTCTCATTCCTTCTACGGAGACATTTGAAGCGCACAACAACATCACAATGCTCTGCACAGCACGGCGGGTCATACCGCAGCAGCTGCGCGGCCGACTTGCACATGCGACAATTGGTCCCTCCACAATCTTCAGCCCAGCAGCCCTTCAGCGCCTGGCCTCAACACTTGCGGTTCTCGAGCAAAGGGAAGGAAAGCTGAATCATGGCTCTTTAAGTGCCATCACGGCGGCTCAAAAGATTGGTGGCTCGGTCCATGGCTTTGTAGCCGGCAGCAGTATTAAGGCAGTGGCAGACGAGGCAGCGACTGCTGAAGGCGTGGAGAAGATTGTCTCGGTAGAGAATGGAGCTTACGACAAGGTAGAGACTCTATGACAACTTTATGCTCACTCCGTCCCTGCTGCTATCACTCAGTATGCTGATTGAACGACCGTGACGACAGGGCCTGGCCGAGAACTTCGCTCCCCTCCTCGTCGAAAACATCAAAAAGGGCGGCTACACACACATCATCGCCGGTCACACCGCCTTCGGCAAGAACCTCATGCCCCGCGTCGCCGCGCTCCTCGACTCGCAGCAAATCTCCGATATCACCGCCATCGAGAGCGAGAGCGTCTTTGTGCGGCCCATCTACGCGGGCAACGCCATCGCCACCGTCGAGTCCTCGGACCCCGTCAAGATCATCACCATCCGCGGCACCGCCTTCGCGCCCGCCGAGCTGGGCAAGGGCGCCGCGGCCGTCGAGGAGGGCGTCGACCCGAAGGTTGAGAGCCCCACCGAGTGGGTGTCCGAGGACCTGGCCAAGTCGGATCGGCCTGACCTCGCGACGGCGGGCAAGATTGTTTCCGGGGGGCGTGGCTTGAAGTCCAAGGACGAGTTTAACAAGATCATGGAGCCGCTTGCGGACTCGCTCGGGGCCGCCATTGGTGCGTCGCGCGCTGCGGTTGACAGCGGGTACGCAGACAACAGTTTGCAGGTTGGCCAGACGGGCAAGGTGGTGGCGCCGCAGCTGTACCTGGCCGTGGGCATCTCGGGTGCTATTCAGCATTTGGCGGGTATGAAGGACAGCAAGGTCATTGCAGCAATCAACAAGGACGCCGATGCGCCGATATTCCAGGTGGCGGATGTTGGCTTGGTGGGTGACCTTTTTGAGAAGGTCCCTGAGCTGACTGAGAAGTTGAAGCAATAAATAAGATGATATGGACGTACGCAATGTACATATAGCATATGTTGAGTGCCACTAGCTGTCCGAATTCACTGTGCATTCATTACAAGGCACTTGTACCAGGTTGTGCGATGCCGGCCAGCACTTTGAGCTTTACGAAGTTCTAAGAAGAACCTCCGCTATTATTCAGGTTGTTCTTGATGTTGCCAACTCCAGCATTTTCTCAACCGCAGTGGCCTTCTCCCTCTTCTTACCCTTTTTCTCGCCCAATTCCTTCTCAGCCTTGTCAATGGCCAGCCAGCCCTGCCAGTCAACAATACACTTCGCCAGGTCGCTACCACCTTCACTTTTCACCCCCTCCCAGCCAGCACTGTGCTCGTCTCTCCCCTTGGCAGCAAAGCGCGTCCCGAGAAATTCCTCGCCGGCTTTCCAGTCATTTACAATCCCCTGTGCAGTCTCGAATGCGTCCTCCATTGTACTAGCAATCACCCCTGTCGGGCCCCGCTTCACCCATCCTGCAGCATACAAGCCCGGAAAATGTGTCGTCGACGCACCCGCATCTGGCCCCCTGGCGATTACACGCCCTGACTCCCCATGGTTGCTGATCACGCCCTTTCGTTGGTCGAATGAAATCCCCAGGGACTCAAACTCCGGCAGGGGCTCGGACTTGTACCCGATGGACCTGAACACCAGCGGTGATTTGAACGTGACATCTGCTTCCCCGCTCGACGACTCGACCGAAGCCTCTGGGTCATGAAGATCCGTCAGAATATTCCGCTGGAACGTCGTACTCCCCACAGAAGAAGCATCTCGCACATTCGGCAGGAACTCGTGCGGCGAAAGACAGAAATCCAAGCTCCACTGCCTCGGGTGCTGCTGCCAATCCGGACCAGACCCTTTCAGCAAGACCTCCATGCGCCGCTTCAATGCCCTGGGCATCTTCTTGAGATCCGGCGGGATAAGCGCCTCATCCACCGGCTCAAAGCCCACCCGAGAGAGATTCATCTGCTGCCGCAATTCCTTCGTGCTAAACGCAGCCTGCATCGCTCCCCTTCTCCCCACCAACCTCACCCTCCGCACCCGGCTTTCCGCCAGCGCCGCGGCCGCATACTCCGCAATGTCCGTCGTCCGCAGCCGCTCCACGTCCTCCAGCAGAATCCGCGCAACGTCCAGCGCGACGTTGCCCTGGCCGATGACGACGGCCTCGTCCTGGGACAGGTCCGGGCTGAGGGCGGCGAACTCCGGCAGGCCGTTGTACCAGCCAACGAACTCGCGCGCCGAGTAGATGCGGGAGAGGGAGGCCTCGCCGGGGATGTTGAGGGTGCGGTCTTTGGAGGCGCCGTAGGCGAAGACGATGGCGTCGTAGTGGCGGAGGAGGGTGGCGAGGGGGATGGACTGGCCGTTTTTGTGGGCGGGCGCGTGCCCGACGGCGACGTTGCCGAGGAAGGTGAAGTTGGGGGAGGAGGCTACTTCTGTGAATTTGTCCTCGCAGTTCTGTGTTTGCGTGTCAGTGATAGTTCATTTGAGCATGTGTGAAGTTCAGGCTTGTCGATAATTTTGCATACCTTTACTTCCGGGTGATCAGGGGCAACACCAAACCTAACCAGGCCAAAAGGGACAGGCAATGCCTCGTACATGTCGACCTTTGCATCGTCGATCAGGGACATAACCCGGTATGATGTGTAGAAACCGGCCGGGCCGGAGCCGACGACGGCCATGCGGAAAGGCCTGTCATGTCGCGACCGCGCTGCGTCTGAGAGTGACCGCCGGAAATTGTGAATGTACAAGTTGGGTGTCGAGTCTATGAGCCGGGCACATCTTGAGGCGATGCCAGGCCTAGACCTGAAGCTGAGTGAACGAAAAGACATTGTGTCACAACATCGAGGTTGTTTGAATCAAGTTCGCTCAGCGCATCTCAAAAAGAGGTTGAGGATGGTAAGATATAAATTGGCAATTGTTGATCCGAAGTCCGAAAGGCTTGATAATTCCTTTCGGCTCGGTGAAAGGCTGTTGGCAGGACCTGGCCTCAGAGCATCACACAGCCATCGCAAAGTTAAAAAGTGGAATCGGTTATATCCAAATTTCCAAGCTCACATATAAGGCTATATTCCAACGTGGAAATTTTTACTATTTATTGCGGACCTACGCTTTGGAAATTCGATAGTGAAGATTTGCAGTCCACAAACTGACGTTCAGGATGACGATGCAGGGGTCGGGCCCTCGGGCCAGCCCGCTGGGTTTCTACTAGGATACCCCTGCTCAAGTTGCTCCGCAACGTTCCTGGTTTCCAGCCATTCGAAAGTAAATATGGAGGCTGGAGGGCACATGCAGCGTGCTCTTCAAGTTCCTACATTAGGACTTCATGTTGGACTCTTTTCGAGATCCTCATTCTTTACTTTACTTGTTGACGCCTCAAATTCCAGTCACTACAGTACTCCGTAGCTGTCTTTTTGGACGGCCAAGTGCATTTTTCACCATGGGAGGCTCACAGCAACCGTTCATGTACTCGCCCACAAAATACGACGATCTCGACAGTCCGGGTCGCTACTCAATATCAGCACCGTCCAGACCCTTCGACCCAAAGGCTGTGACACGAGCGTCTTGGGAACCTGCACCGCAAAGGCCACCAAAACGTGAGGGACCGTTGGTTTCCTTCAACCAACATCCAGAGTAAGTTTACCCTTTGCTGTGCTGAATCTACAGTGTTTACGGAGTAAAAAGCACAAATCCACTGCCTTGCTTGAGCGAGGTGCAGGTCGCACGCATATATATCATCATACAGAACTACATGCTGATCCACACCTACAGTGCACATGTGGTTCCAGAACCGAGAAAGGTCTACAAATTACCAGGCCCTCGGACGAAAGCATGGATCAAAGGCTTGAGGATAGCTCAGCTGTGCCTCCGTGTGGTCGAGGCCATCGCAGCTGCCGGTATCCTGTTCCTCTTCATCATCATCGATGATGTCTCCACCCTCACTGCCTGGATCCTGAGGATCACAGCCGGCGTGACCATCATCCACTGCGCCTATGGCATCTTCCATCTCGCCCGTCCAGCCGGAGACAGGCCACCAGCTTCATCCGCCGCCTATCAGACATTCGCCTCTGTCACGGACCTCGCTGTCCTTCCCCTCTACGCTTACGGATGTCTATCTGTCTACAACTCCAGTGACCACTGGGGCACCCTCTTGCAGAATGAGAGCTTGATGAACTACTTCATCCCCTCTCTGTTCTACACACTCATGACCGGCGTGGCGCTCCATCTCATCTCGATGTGCATGGGTCTCTGGCTTGCTCTCAAATTCCGCCAAATTACCCACCTTCCACCCGACATGAACCCTCTGGAGGACAACCTCACCTCCCGCCACAAGAAGAAGTTGTCCGTGGCCACAACCTCCACCTACGACTTCGAGGCTGTCCCCTTCGAGCAGCTCCGCCGCTCAGGCGTGCCACTCACCGATGACGCTTCCGAGCGCCGTCCCTCGATCCCATTCCACGAGACCCGGTCCACACCCCGCAGCTCCTTCGGCTCGGCAGACCTACCGCCTCGCAAGTACCAGATCGAGCCCAGCAACTCGCCACGAAACTCCATCACCGGCGCAGACCTCAAGCGTATGTCTATGCCACCCCCGCCATCATCTTCCCACTCCAGCATCGCGCCGGCACCTCCACTCCGCAGCCCCTGGCGCAACTCGGGCGCCTCCTACGCCGAGCTCTCCACCAACGAGCTCGCAGAGTTCCGCCCACCTTACGGCCGCGGTTCTATCCAACAACAAGCCCCTCCTTCTCCGCGCAGCGCCAACCACCACCACTCCCGCCCCAGCACAGCCAACACCACCCGCGGCCCACCCCCGCCAGCCCACGCCAACAACGCACCCCCAAGCCCATCCCAACCCCGCCCGGCAAAATTCACAGAAGCCTGGTACGCCACCGAGTCCCTCTTCAACCGCACGCACGCCAAGAACCGCGGCGCGCCACCGGGCCCCATGTCCGCCGCCCAGGGTGGTGCCGGCTACGAAGCCATCCGCCGGCGCTACGACGTCGCCGACTCGGACTCGGACTCAGACTACGAAGAAGCCGAGACCGCCACCGCGCTCTCCGTCGCGGGCTACTCGGTCCTCAGTCCGCCGGCCACCGAGCTCGACTTCGTCGACCTCGGCGCGCCGTCCTCGCCGGGCCACCCGAATCCGCTGCGCTCGAACCCGTCGCTCGCGAGCGTCAGTATCGCGGGGACGGCGACGAGCAGCGGGAGCAATGCGCGCGGTGGGGACCGGCGGCAGCGGCCGAAGTCGTCGTTTGTGGGGAAATCCTTCACCCCGCTGAGCGAGATCGACCTCAACGACGCCGGCGGCCGCGTGAGCGCGAGCAGGGTTGCCGCTACTACTACTACTGCTGCTGCCGAGACGAGCGCGGACATCACGGACGAGAAAAAGCTGGCCAGCGCGCCAAGCTACGGCGGGCTGGGCCTGCCCAAGAACAAGCGGCATACGTGGGCGGTGCCGCGCGAGCGGAACAGCAGTATCCAGCCCGAGGCGGACTTCTACTCAAAGCCGTATGGGGATCTGCGGTCGGCGACGCCGCCTGTGATTGTGGGTGCGGATCGGGTGGTGTCGAGCGGGACTGATTACAGCAATGGTGGTGCTGCTGGTGGAAAGAGTGCGAAGCGAGTGTTTTCTTTCAAGCGAAATGTTAGTGGAAAGGTGTTGGAGGAGGGACGGGCGGTTGGGTATGCTCACTGAAATTTGTGATGAGCGCTTTCTTTTCTAGGTGTGTTTTTCGCCTCAGTTGTGATCGATAGATGACAGGGCTGGGGGATTTTCAACGATATCTGTATGGTTTCATGAGACGGGAATTGTACAAAATGGGATGGTTTGTGGATACCTCGGGAGGCAAGCATTTCGGTTTATGGAAGGATTTCATCACGACGACGGTATTATTGTTAAAAGGCGGCCAATGTTTTCGAGATCGGCCTGTCTAAAGTCAAACATTGTGATATTTATATGAACAAGACTTTCAATAGCACAGCAAAAGTATCTTCGTGGTTACAAAGTGCTACAATTCAAGTAAGGAGATACTGGAAAAAGACCCTTCCCGTCCAACGCCATGCAAAACAGTAGTTTTCAACCCAAATTGAATGCCAACCAACGATGCAAATACACGATCCTCAAGCTACAAGACTTGCTCTTTGTCGGATCGATGAGCCGGAAGACCTTGCTCATGCCTATCTGGCCTGTTTCCTTGCCATGTGAATCTGTCTGCGCGTTTTCATTGCCTTGAGCTGACGAAATTGCTGATAGCATTCTCAATACGGAACGGCGATGGACAGCTCTCACTGCCATTTCACGTTCAACAATCCTTGCCTTGCCGAGCTACCGCTACTCCTCAATCTTCTCAGTGAGAGATTTGAGCACACGAGCGTAGAATTTAGCGGCGTGTGGCCTGGGGAACGTGATTTCCTCCACCAAGAAATCCGGCAGGATATCAATGAGCTGAGCATCACGGCGCTCGTCCAGCTGTGGCTTGTACATGAACTCAGCCTCGTCCAGATTTTCGTCTGAGTTCTCGTTGGCGATGGCAAGCTTGAAGTGCAGAGCTAGTGTTCACGGTCAGCAACTGAGTATCCCACATCTTCTGTCCAAATAAGGACAACTTACTTCCGTTACGACCCGTCTGAATGCAATCGTACACATCCTCCGGCCCATCTCGCTTCACGCTCGTCATCACAAGGCCAGTCAGGTCGCTGTACAGGTTCTCCTTCATCTTCGCAGTCTGCGTCGCGTGGACCTGGGCAGTGTCTAGCCCTCGGGCGCCCATCACACCGGGCTTCATGGCGCTACCAGGCACCCGTGCGGTGGCGGCCTGGGCCTGGGCGGACAGTGTGGCTTCCGCAGCGCGAGAAGCGTTCAACCTCGTCGTGAGCGTTTTGATTTGGGTTCTTGCTTCGTCGAGTGAGCGTGTTGCTTCCGTCACCTGTGCTCGCAGGGTGTCGACCATAGCTTCACTCGACTCGAGCTGCCGTTGCGACTTGTGGCCCTCTTTGGCAAGTTGCTTCTGTGCGGCTAGATCGGCCTTGAGACTCTCGATGAGCAAGTTGGATGCTGTACATCAACCGTTAGTATTCTAGCTCAGAAGAGTCGTTAAGGGGGCACGCCATACCCTGGGCTCTCTCATCGCTAGCCTTCTTCAACCGGTCGAAGGTCCTTTCCGCCTCGGTCACAGTGATGTTCTTCAACTCCTTGTATCTGGCTTCGAGGGCCTCGTACTTCTTGGTCAGTTCTCCAAGACGCCTCCTAACCGAGGGATCGCTCTCATGGTCTGACACGCTGGCTGATCGTTTCGATGCACTGGGCGGGATTTGATATGAGCTTTTTCGCTGTGCTGAAAGCGGAACACTGTAGCGCGAGAATGTTGGTAGATCCTCCACCTGGTCGTCCTCCTCTCCATCCACGTCCATAGGATCCGCGGCTTGTTGCGTCTCGGGAATTTCAGATGGCTCGTCCTCTGGGTCTGCCACTCTTGCAGCTTTCCGTCCTTTCTTCGCAGGCGCCGGTGCGTTGCTGTTCTTCTGCACCGAGTCCGGGACCACAGCGTCCTTCTTAGGGCGACCGCGACCCTTTTTGTGCGCCGGCTCGTCGCTGAGTGGCGGTGTCGCAAGCAGTTCTTCAGCGTCGTCGTCATCGTCCTCCTCCACAGCTTGTTTCGTCTTGCGCCCCTTTGCGGGTTTTGTCTGCTCGTTCGCAGGTTTGTCGGCCAAGGCCATCCGTTCGACCTCCTTCTCCGCGGCCGTGGCCTTCTTTGCGCCGGCGCGTCGCGTCGCGGCCTTGGGCTCGGGTTTCGCAACGCGGTTGGCGGCGGCGCGACCTCTGGGCTTCTTCGTTGCGGCCATGTTGGCCGTAATCTTGGGCACGCTAATAGGTGCGCCGAAAGTGTCGTCCGAGTCCGAATCCGCAAAGTCGAGCAATGTGGGCTGTCTCATTTGTCGAAGACGCGTCTGAGTGGGAATTTTGTGTTGCTTGGAAGAAGTTCGAATGACGATGGCTTGAATTGGACGGTCCGATGCGCGAATAAATGATTCCAAAAGGGCGCAGCAAAGTATGAATTGGCCGAAATCGTGAGTTGCAGCAATTTATTGCGTGTCTTGAAGCAGTTGAGGGATGTGATGTGGAGTTGAACTAGATGTCGCTAAATGCAAGTAAACAAACAGGGGACAGGAATATTCTGATGAGTCAGCCCCTGAAGCTACAGGGGTCCTCTAGTGGCGACACCTCGGCAGCCAGAGTCTGGTATGAGTTGCCGCGTACAGTGGCTTGCCACATGTCAGACTTGCACCGATGTCCCTCCCGCATCGTCCTGACCAACCTTTGCACTTTTGCTGGCCAGAGCCTCACAAACTTCCCCATGACAGCAACAAATAAAGGCCTTTTCGATCGTGCTGTTGCTTTGATCATGGGCGACCGCAAAGGTAGGACATCGTCAGATGTCATCTTGAACGCTGTCGCTACTGCTGGAATGGTAAGTGGTCATGATCATTCTTCTTCTTCCTCTCCTCCCTCTCCTCCCTCCTTCGGTTTGCGCATCAGCCCACATCCTGCTCTGTTCTTCACTTGACAGCCTGCTGACACCTCTGCAGGTTCTTGTCACTTATCTCTTCGCAAAGAACCTCATTGGCACACTAGCCAACAGCCTTACCGACCCAGAGAAAGAGAAGCACGAGCAGGCCAGAATAAAAGCGCGCGCCAACCTTGCACGCTTACAACGGAACAAGCAGTCTGAAGATGGAGCTGATACGGCAGACGCAGATCGAGCCGGGAGAGGGCCGCGGATTGAGGACATCCAGCTCAACGAGTATGAGGCCATGGTCGCGATGGAGGTCGTTGCGCCCGAGGACATATCCGTTAGCTTCGACGACATTGGCGGCCTTGAGGATATCATCGAGGAGGTGAAGGAGTCGGTCATCTATCCTCTGACGATGCCGGAGCTGTACTCGCATGCCGCGCCTCTACTGTCTGCACCCTCAGGCGTCCTTCTCTACGGGCCTCCTGGCTGCGGCAAGACCATGCTTGCGAAAGCAGTCGCGCACGAGAGCGGCGCCTCTTTTATCAACCTACACATATCGACACTTACGGAGAAGTGGTATGGCGACTCAAATAAGCTTGTCAGGGCAGTATTCTCCCTGGCGCGCAAGTTGGAACCAGCAATTATCTTCATCGACGAGATCGATGCAGTGCTCGGCACACGGCGGAGCAACGAGCACGAGGCCAGTGGAATGGTAAAGGCTGAGTTTATGACCCTATGGGATGGTCTCACGTCGTCAAACTCGGCCGGAATTCCGTCAAGGATCTGCGTCCTCGGGGCGACCAACCGTATCAACGATATTGACGAGGCCATTTTGCGGCGAATGCCTAAGAAGTTCCCAGTACCCCTCCCAAACAAGGAGCAGCGGCTCCGTATCTTACAGCTGGTTCTGAAAGGGAGTAAGCGGGACCCAACTTTCAACGTCGAGTACCTTGCGAAAGTCACAGCCGGCATGTCGGGCAGCGATATCAAGGAAGCGTGCAGAGATGCCGCCATGATGCCGATGCGCGAGTACATTCGGGAACGCAAGACCGCTGGCAAGTCGATGGACCGCATCAACCCCAGCCAAATACGAGGGATTCGGACCGAGGACTTCTTTGGCAACAGAGGGGGCGGTCAGATCCTGTCGCAAAATAACGAGCGTGAAAAGCAGAAGCAGAAGCCAGCTGAGTCCTCGGCCAGTGAATACGAGGACTTCACAGATCAAGACGAGCAGGTTGGCGAAGCTCCAGACTAGAGGCATGCACACGGTCTTCGCGTGTATATTTGGAGGCAATTGCGAGCTGGGGTCGGCAATCACATGACGGAGTCTTTGGTATGGTTGGGAAACGACGGCGCGGCGTTCTGGACATGGCGGGCATACACTTCTCGGTATGTAGACTTTCGTCGGGATCAATGGGACCGTGCCAATCAAATTTCGCTCCTTAAGAGTTTCGGGTCTGGTTTGCTACTTATTCTGCCGCCCCGGGCAGACTTTCACAGGCCGTCAGCCTGCCTGTCGAATGCCGCTGTCCATCCCGAGACCCATCGTTCTCCGCTAAGACTTCACTGGCCTCACATGCCGCACTGCGCAGGGCTGGCAGTCCAAATACGTCTTCCGCAACGTTCAGTTTGCCAATTTGCACGAGTACACTCCGCCCGGGCGATCAGGCACCACCCATCTCGGGTGAATCACTCGGGGATTTTCTTCTAAACATGGAGTACATGGATCTTATTTGCCGACATAGGGCGGCGAAGTGGACTTCGAAGTCGCGTAGCTTGAACAAAAGATCGAGCTTCTCGGTTTCCAGTTTGGCGATGCGCTCACGACATTGCTTCAGCTCCGCGTTGGGCTCCGGGTTGATCTCCGTGTGCACGGAGACCGTTGCGGTCAGGCCATGCTCCTCGCGCGCATACGCAACGATGTCGCCGAGTAGATGTTGCTTGCTGTGGATGAGATCTTCCAAGCCGTACGCAAGCTTCTTCACGCGGGCCTCCCTTGCGCTGTGGGATTCTGTCGCATGGTCGGTAGCGGCACTGCTGCCAGAACTGTCGATGTTGGAGTCCGGCTCGGCAGCAAAGTCCGAGGCGCTGTCCAAGATATAGTTGGTCCACTCTGAATCGGATGCCAACTTTTCGAGTACCGCTGCGCCAAAGCATCCATAATCGTGTGCGCATTGGAAGTCTTCCAGAACGTCAGGACGAAGCATCTGGCCGATCAGATCAATGATCAATTCGCCCACATGTGTACACAAAGAGAATGGAGCGTCCTCCTTCTCCTCAGGGCTCTTCGTGGAGGTCTCCTCGAAACGGACGGTTTCTTTGTGCACCTTGATTCAATTAGCTTGGGGCGAACGGGACAGGGTGATGACAAGAAGCTCACCGTGACAGCGTTGACCTCATTGGAAAGCCTGGTGTCGTCTGCTTGGGTAGCGGTCTCTTTCCAGTTTGGCGGCGCTTCGGCCTTGATCTTGGGAGGCATTTCGATTGCGGCCAGTGATGTGTTTTGCGAGAGCGGTGTTTATGGGTGTGTTTGAAGAGGCAGTGACTCCCAAGGGTGAGCACATGTGGAAGGTGAAGTCTTCGCTCTTGATACATAGCTGCATTGGCTTTGACCAAGATTGCGAGACAATCAGCTTCAGGGTGTGACTCGCTTTCTTTCGGAGGCATGTCAGAAAGGATTTCCAACAATTTGAGACCATCTGCTGAGCCATGACCGATCGCCCACAAATGAACTTGGTCTGAGCTGAGGCACGAAGCGCCGATGGAAGAAACCACACCATCGCTCGTGGCCTAGATTTTTTACTTGAAGTATGGTCGCCGCCCATTTCAAAGTCACATATGCTGCCTTGTGCTTTACGTCCGTTGACTTGGCCTCCAGTGCACGTACTGGGTGCCTGCATTGTCCAGCAGCAGCACCACCATGATGCTCGCTGTCGTGATCTGCCTATCAAACAAACCCGCCAACACTCCTGAGTCGAACGGTTACAATCTCATTTTCAAACTCGTACTAAGAAGACATAGAGGCTGCAGAAGTTATTCAGTTACCGAAACCGCAAGCCTTGTTTGATTATCCCCTGTATGCAAACATTGTGAGCAGATATTGGCGCGTGCAAAAACCGATGCGTCCGGGGCAACAGTCCATCTTCCAGCAAAATTCGGCCATGACCTATGAGTATAATATAATTTTGAAGTCTCTTCGGTGGGTAAGACGGCTGAATACGTAATTATTCTTCAAAACCTAGTGAAGGCACCGAGATCTGCATTGCCGTGTGCGTCAAGATTATCGTCACACAGAATGCACAGCCCCAGGATAAGGACAGGTCGTAAACCATTGAGCATATTTAAGAGCATCAGAGCAAAGCCCGATAGTTTTTCTTTTCCTGGGGCCTTTTCTCAGCATCAAAATGTCGTCTCCCGAATCATATGGCACCTCCCAGCATTTCGGTGAATCACATGCACTGCCAACGCGGAACGATTCCACCCACTCTGCCAACTCTGATGACATTTCATATTTTTCGGGGCGAGGATCCAATAATCCATCGATTCAGCCGAACTCGGCAGCTCACGCTGCTACAAGCAGTGATGATCATCCTGAAGTGGCCCACGTCGAGCTGCAGTCACTGCTACCTTCCGGTCAGCACTCGTCCACGCCCTCGCAAGCAGCGGCAACAAGCCCTACCGTCTCAGCACTCTCCGTAGGCTCAATTCAGGGAAACACAGCTTCTTCTGGTCCTTCAGACACCAGGAAGAAAGCTCAGTCCTCCTCACGATGGGAGAAATTCCGTCGATACTGTAAAGACAGCTGGCTGCCGGAAGTCCTGGTTATGCTGCTGTCCGTTTCCTGCACGGTAGCCATCGCCGCGGTGCTTAAAGCGTATGAGTGAGTAGAACCATCAGCCCGACATTCTCAAGGACAAAACCTGACAGTATGCCATCTTAAAGCGGCCGTCGTGCACCGAATCTCCCCGAAGTAGTCAACCTGAACGCCATCATCTCAACTCTAGCAACCGCATCCGGCTCCTCCATGCTCTTCGCCGTATCCTCGGCCATGGGTCAGGTCAAATGGGACTGGATTCGCGAGCAGCACCATCCGCTGCGAGACCTCGACCTCCTCGACGAAGCAAGCCGCGGTCCGCTCGGCTCCTTCGAGATGCTCTTTCACCGCACCGTTTTCTCGGTCGCCTCGTTGGGCTCAGTGGTCACGCTGCTGAACCTCGCTGTGGGCCCTTTTGTACAGCAGATCACGCAATTCCAGACGGCGTCCGTGCCGCGGTCCTTGGACTCAGTCAAGACGCCGAAGATTGTGTTCCCAGGCCGGTACTTGAACGCCAGCAGCAACGACATTGTCGACGCTATCAACAGCGGTATCTGGAATGATGTCTCTCCTCGCCAACGCGCTGCGGTTTGTCCTACGGGAAATTGCGTCTGGCCGCCTTTCGACACCTTGGATTGGTGTGTACAGCTTCAAATCACCCAGGATCTAGACAGCGTCAGAGTTGACTGTCCGACAGCGTATAACGAGGACAGCTTCAGCTCCATCTACCAGGACTTCGCCAACGACGGGGTATACAACACCAACTCCACCCCCTGCGCTGTCTACATGAAAGACAGCTCGACGCCCCTGACCTATCCCATAGTATTCTCACTAGAAGGCGGTCGAGGACCACTCGTTACCAACCCCGCCGGAGAAGAGCCTTCCCGCAAAACCACATTTCCCCTTGAGCTCATCGCCCCCATTCGCGTCTCCAACGGCATCCTCGACGGCAGCACGTACCTCGGCATTCCCGATCCGGTCCTCGTAATGGGTTACGCTCGCTTCTCGCAGCCCGCCGCAGAGGAGAACAGCACCGTCGTCGTGGAAGAGGCGGAGCAAGTCGTAGTGAGCCTCTGCGCCCGGCGGTACAACGTAACCGTCACCGATGGCGAGGTCACAACACAAATTTTGTCCCAGAACGACGGTCGATTTTACACCGATGCGGCGGCTGCGGAGCGGCTGGGCAGCAACGATACGTGGTGCTGGACTCCAGAGGCACGGGCGCCCTCGCTGAATGGGCCGGTGTTGACGTATGAAGCAGGGGTGTCGTATTTGCTCGACGCGCGGACCATGTCGTTCTGCGTTGGTGAGCCTCTGTCGCTGGGGGCGAGTGTGGCCGATCGCATTAGTAGTTTGTATACCCTCAGTATGGTCAAGGGTTCCACTAACGGGACGGTGGCGTACTCGACTGGCAGCTGGAGATCCAACGAGGATATCATCAAGAGGATCGGATCAAGCGGGCTCAGCTTCATCGTGGGTTCTATAACGACCGCGTTGCAGAGCCTGTATAACTCCGATCTGTTCAATGGAGAAATTACGACGGGCGCGGCTCTGACAGATGAGACATTTGTTCATGTCCGCTGGCCGTGGTTCATTCTTCCAGTGGCAGTGGAGGTGATGGGTTTGGTCTTCCTCCTGCTGGTTGCCTATGGCATAAAGCGGGAAAGGTCTCTGTGGAAAGGATCGATTCTGGCGGCTTTGTATCATGGTGTGCAAGATGCTCCTGAGAATGGCGAGAGCCTTGAGACTGCGAGCGGCATGTCGGCTGCTGCTGACCAGACAAGGGTGATGCTTAACGGGGCTGGCAGTGGGGCTGCGGGAATGTCAGTTTTGCGGAATTCCGTCGGCACTACGAAATGATGGACATGCAGGAGGACGAGATGTGGACATGGGGAAATATTGGATTGTCGGTACCTAGGCAATAGAGGCTAATCCACCTTCCATCCCATGTGGCTTGGGCTCCGAGTCCATGCTTCCACAAACTGTCTTCCACCATCGTCAGCATCACCCGGCTGCACCATGGCGGGAGAGGAACTCCATAACAGGGTTTTCATTCCAAACGTGTGATCCAAAAGTAGCTCCTGTCCGTCTCAAGACCAATGACCCGAGGGCCAAAAATTGTGCCCAAAGACTCCCCAGAAACGCCGGCCACTGTCTAGATCGTGATACCCGAAAACGCCAATAACCCCATCTATGCATCTAACCCACATCCAAAAAGCAAATCGACAGGCCCGGCCCTTACACCAAGCACCCCAAGGCAGATCTAGTCCTCGAGGTGTAAGTCCTTAGCCTTGGCATCCTTCCGCCTCTGCTGATAAATCACCCACAGCGTCAGCGCAAAGCCAATCGCGCAGGCCGCCACGGTGACCATGTACGCAGAGCGGTAGCACTCCAAGCCCTCCACGCACGAGCGCTCGCCATCGGGGCTGACGATGCTGTGCTTGTCGAAGACGACGCCGTAGAACAGGTTGAAGACGTTGCCGGAGATGACCGGGGACATGGTCATGAGGCCCCAGTTCTGTGACAGGCCGTGGATGCCGAAGCTCTCGGCTACGATGGACGGAAACACGCCGAAGAGGAAGCCGTACCCGAGGCCAGACAGGCCGGATACGAGGCCGAGAAGGTGCGGGTTGATGATGCTTAGGGCGCAGATTTGGGCGATGAAGAAGATTGTGCCGGCCACTACGAGACACCAGATTCTGCTGGCGTGGAGAACCTTGACCAAGAAATCGGATCCGACACCTATCGCAGATGTGAGTTGCGTGAACATGTGACAGTGCTAGGGGATGTACATACCGCTCAGAAGTCGCCCCGCAAAGCTGCAGACGGACAAGATCGATACGTGGAGGTTCTGTAATTTCAGAAGGCTATCGTTGCTGACGGAGTCGTCGAAGTGTTGCCAGAGAGCGTTGACGGAGTGTCCAATGTTGCTATGATATTGTCAGATAAATTTCGAGTTCTGGACTGTTCCTCGGGTGACAAGACTTACTTGATAGTCATGAGGCCAACGCCAGCCAAGATTCCCATGACTGCGAAAAGCTGCCAGAACTCGATGTTCTTGACAAGGGCCCATCCACGAATATCTGCACGGTGAGACCGATCCATATCAACGCTCTGCACGTAGACCTCGCCAGCCACCGAGGATACGCGGGAGGAAAGAAGGGAAGATGTCTCGTCCGCGCCGTCGTCCGTCTCAGCGACTATGGTGGAAGAGGCCGCGGTCGTGAGATTGGATGATTCGCCGCTCCGACCACTGGTCGAATCGTACTGGCCATCCGCGGCCTCTAGATCGGAATCGGGACCCGCTTGGAGTGTTTTGTGTAAGGTATTTGTTTTTGTGGGGGTGCCGTTGGTGAGAGACCTACCTGGCTCGACAAAGAGGGCCTTGCCTCGGGCCTGCTCCTTGGACAACCGCGCTGTGCTGTCCTCGTCTGTTGCGACGGACTGATACTCCTTGCCGGGGCCGTGTTCGTATACTTTCAGTCCCCAGAAGCCTGCGAAAGTCAATCCTGTAGTTCCGCAGGAGAGAAGCAGCAGAAAATCGCTGGTATCGCCTGGAAACAAGAATCCTCCCACCAGGGAAAAGAAGAAGGCGCTCAGCCCGAAAGCAGCCAGAGGAAAGGCTGTTGCTGTTCCTCGGTGGTGCGGCCTATGCACTGTATCAGTTCCAGGTCCTTTATCCCATCCCGCACCCGCAGGGAGACTGACCAATTCAGCGCAGAGGTCTTGATGGCCGCTGCAAAGGCCGTACATCCTCCTAGACCTGTCATGAAGGAGAATAGACACATAAAGAGCACTGAACCCGAGCCCGCATTATAAGCCATGTATAGAGGGAAGTATCCAATGCCCAGCATTATGGAGCCGAGTAGCACGGCAGGTCTCGGGCCTTTCTTGTCGACAAACATGCCAATGGGCAGCCCGCAGGCGTACATGCCCAGGTTGCCAGCCAGGCCGACAAGGTTGCTCTCGGTAGTCGAGTATTTGAGACGGTCGGCGAACTGGGGCGCCCAAGCTGAGTAGACATACTGCGGGCAGTGGAAAGGATGATGTTAGCGGTTAGACGCTTCTTGACCTGCCACTGCATACGATAGGGCGAGGTACGATATGCAATGTGCGACAGGAGTTGGTGGCACGTACATTGCTACCACATGCTAGAGAGATCAGAGTAGCTGCCACGCTCGAGATGATGCGAGCGCGGTGCAGATTGCGTTCGTGCATTTTTGGCAAGGGCGAACGTTCGGGGAAGGGGTGTATCAGGACGAGTCGCAGTGATCCGGCATCGATTCGATTCGAGACAGATAAGCTGTTGGTAGAGGGGAAGAAGCTAGGCTAGGTTCTCGTCTTTGGCCAACTCTATCAGTGAGAGGAAAGGAAACAGTTTAGGAAGCCAAAAAGAAGGAAAGAAGAGACTCGAAAAGGAGTGTCAAGAAGGGCAAGGGGTCTTAGTGTCGCAACATGCCCGTGATTGTCAGAAGGGCGATACGTGTAATCTGTAAAGTACTCCGCCGAAGCTGTCCGGAAATAGGCGTATCTTATTATTCGAGATGCGACGACTCCGTGATTGGGCCGTTGTTCTTCAAGCTCCATTCATCGGAGCCAAGTTGCCGGCACCGGGTTCTGCCGCAGGGCCGACATCCCCGCAAGGCTGAGGTCACCAAGTACTTCGGCTGGCCTATAACAACGACTTCTCCCCGTTGTCTAACCAAAACACAAAGTAGACAGAATAAGAAAATTGTCACAATCTGTCAAGAAGACTGACTGTTTCAAATTACCGTGCAGTGATCTTCCAATCGCCTTCCAGGCTGCTCGGTTCTAACGCAGGTACTGGACAGGGCACGGCCCGGTGGAGTGTGAGACGGGATCTGTGGCGCATGCCCAGCACTGAACAGGGATCTATGTGGCACTTGTTGGCCTACGTAACCAGGTAGCAATGGTGCTGGAGCGTGACAGGCTTGACTCGTAGACCCCCCCAACAACCGCCCGCGACGAAACCAGACGCCGACAACCTCACCTCGTGACCTAGAAAAGACACTCAACGTCAACATCGTCCATCTCGCTTCAACACACACAGCACAGCTACATCTACCGGTGGCTTCAGCCAAGCTGGTCGGATCCGGCATCCTACAGATCGCGAAACAGAACCTATCCAGATCGTCTGTCTGACGGGGGGGCGCGAACCTTCCTCTCACCCCAACAACATCAAAATGGGCGCCTTGCTCTCTCTCCCGCTCTTGGCTCTGCCCAGTGCCGGAACTGTCAGTTGCCTCTTCTCACCGGTCTGCCGCCCGCCGCGATGATTTGCTGACAGATGCTCGTTGATCTCCAGCTCGTTTCCTTTGCAGCCAGCTGCTGCGGCGCGGCAACCTGCTCCATGGTGTGTAGTGCATGTGGGAAATGCGGAAACAGTAAGGCGACGGCCATCCACCTCTATCGTACCACAGCTCGGCTAATGTCTGTCTGCCTCGCTGCCCAGGTGTGGCCACTCGTATCGCATATGCCCTGATCCTGCTCGTCAACTCGATATTATCGTGGATCATGCTCACGCCATGGGCCATCAAGAAACTACAATCCCTCACCCTCGACTACGTCAAAATCGAATGTCCTACCGGTGACTGCTACGGCTGGCTCGCAGTGCACCGGATTAACTTTGCTTTGGGGCTGTTCCACTTGATCTTCGCCGGCCTGCTCGTCGGTGTCACCTCGTCTAAAGAGCCCCGGGCCGGTCTGCAGAATGGCTTCTGGGGTCCCAAGGTTATCGCCTGGTTGGCCTTTGTCGTTCTGTCCTTCCTGATCCCCGATGGCTTCTTCCTGTTCTGGGGCCAGTACATTGCCTTGATCGCCGCCATGCTCTTCCTTATCCTTGGTCTGATCCTGCTAGTCGACTTGGCTCACACCTGGGCCGAATACTGTCTCAGGCAGATTGAGGATACCGATTCGGGGACGTGGAGGTTTGTCCTTATCGGCTCGACTTTGGGCATGTACGCTGGCTCGCTTGCCATGACCATCATCCAGTACATCTTCTTTGCCGGCAGTGGGTGCTCTATGAACCAGGCTGTCATCACCATCAATCTCCTCCTCTGGCTGGCTGTTTCCGTCATTTCCGTTCACCCAGCCGTCCAGGAAATCAATCCCAAGGCTGGTCTTGCGCAGTCAGCCATGGTGGCTGTCTACTGCTGCTACCTGACCCTGTCGGCGGTATCCATGGAGCCCGATGACGATGGCTCGCGGCACTGCAATCCTTTCGCCTTCTCGCAAGGAACGCGGACCACCACTGTAGTGCTCGGTGCTATTGTCACCATGCTCACCGTGGCATACACAACAACAAGGGCCGCTACGCAAAGTTTGGGTCTCGGCAACAACCAAGGAGCCATCCGCCTGCCAGACGAGGATGAGCATGACCTGATCATCACGCAACCTGGTGGCCGTAGGGAAATGCGGGCTGAGGCCTTGCGTCGGGCTGTGGAGGAGGGCAGTCTGCCAGCAGATGCGCTCTTGTCAGATGACGAAGACGACGAGAGCAAGAACTCGGCGCACGATGACGAGCGTACGAGTACACAGTACAACTACACCGTGTTCCACATTATCTTCTTTCTTGCGACGGCGTGGGTGGCCACTTTGATTACACAAGGCTACGACTTAGACAAGCAGGATGGAGACTTCGCCACCGTTGGACGCACATACTGGGCGAGCTGGGTCAAGATCGTCAGCTCATGGATTTGCTACGCCTTGTATACCTGGTCCCTGGTCGCGCCCATCGTCCTGCCGGACAGGTTTGACTGAGAAGGACGCAAAGGGGCAGGCAGCGCGTCGTACTGTCGTCGTAGGTCTTCCGTTTGTCGAAAGAGATTGGCTTGCATCGGCTGAGGGGAGTTCCGGTGAACTAAGGCAGGTTCCGACGGTACATGACTGTATTACTATCACTCCAATCGAAACTTACAACCATACTATCTGGCCGCGTGCCCCAAAAGGGGTCATTTGCCAAGGGAAAGCCATTGCAAACGGACGCTGATTGATAACCGGTAGTCTTGGTGTAACTTGCCGCAATCCTGGCTATCTACGCTACGTATAGAGAGCAGCTACCCGTGCGTGCAGAACCTTGGAGAGCCATATGTCGGTTACTCGGGCTGACGATACTACCAGGTACACTCGCTTGCCCATCTGGGCGGTGAAGTGGGGACCTTAGGACAAGATGTTTAGATCCTGCAGGTCTATGTGCTTTGACCCTTTCAGGCGCTTCACTACCTCGTCACGCCGATGTGGAGCACTTCTTTCGGGCAGGCACATACACCATGTCTGAGTAACGTCGCCGGGTACCTTATCCTTAGTGAAAGAGTCATTATGGGCCATGTTGGCGCAGAATTATATTGATACTGCGTTTGTTCTGACCCACGGCAGCCTGCCTGAAAGTCCTTCTTTCATGAGCACGTTTTCTGTGCGTGTTTGCTTTGCCGTGTTTCGTCTGGCGCTCGCGCTAATGGCCAGAGAAGAGGGGAGGAACGCCACGCAAAGACTCAATACCTGCTGGTGCAACGTGACAAGTTCACTTTTTCCCTCAAGAGAAGAGGGTGTGCGAGGGACGGGCCTTGGAAGGTGAGCGGTGAAGGGCCGTCCCTCTTGCTCCCTTGAAGCGTTTGTTGCCTCGCCTCGCTCATTCCCGCACCTCGGGATCTGCCTGTTCCCTTTTCGCTTCAGCAAAGGGTGTCGCCGAGTGTGTTCTGATATCTGATGAGCAGCCGTCCCGACAATGTGTTGACGAACAGGTCGGGAGACGGGCCGCTTGGGTTTGGAATGTATGCTGGTTACAGGTCATTGCCGTGGGTTTGGTGGGGCAGAAGCGACGGATGGCGAGGAGAGGACTCGAGAGAAGTCTTTTGTGGAGAGCGAACGGGTACGCCTGGCATTGCACTTCTGTACGTCTGATGTACAGTATGGAAGTCTCCGTTGTGAGAGGGAGCTCCACTTTGAGCCTGCTGTGTGAATCCGACGACATGTCATGGCTGGCGATGGTGCTGTCAAGCACGCACTGTTTCTTGTCTATCGGCCGGTGTCTGTCGTTTACAATGCCAGTGAAGAGGTGCAATACAAACGACGATACATGCAGCGGGAGGTGTCATTTCCCGAAGTGGCCTTTGCCGCTCATGCATACACATGCATTTGTGGGCGTTGGGAAAGCATGTAGGGAGGCCCACACACACGATGTCACCGATGCAATGCCGTCCAGAAAAGGCTACCTGAGTATGCCACTGTTTCCTGCTGCAGATCTTTCCACAGCTGTGGCTTTTACCATGCTGCAAGTCATACAAAACTGAGTCACCTGATAAGGCTGGGAGGTATGTATGCAGAGCACACAGCAGGTACTGTATGTCTCACAAGTTCTGTCAACTGTTTCTTCAACGACCATGGCCACCACCCCACGCTGCAGTGTGAGAAGCCACCAAACAAAATCTCTCCCACTGACCACGATCCCATGCATATTGGGACGAAGGTGTGCGTTCCATCGATCTCTTCGGCTCTCCATGTCAATCCTCAACGCTGTGAACAGACGAGGGGTTGAGCAAAGTGTTTGAAGTCGGCTAGTTCCACCGGCGTCCTGCATGCTGCTGCAGGTGTATCTAGCATGCGCAAATCACTTCCTTTCTTCACCGGCTGTTGCGACCCTGATGACCATGAGCGGATTTCCCTCGGACAATGAAGCCGCATTCGGTCCTTGAAAGAGAGGCCCGAGATTTGTGGCTGCCGAGGAATTGGTCACGATGGGGGTACTTGTGCGGGAGAAGGGCTCTGTGTCACGATGTTATCTTGAGAAGTCTTTCTGGAATTTGGGCAGGGGTCAAGGACACGGGCATGGCTACCGACGCGTCTATCCTGGATTAGGACTCCTGCCTGTTTCCACTTTGGATATCACCTACATATTTAAGTCTCAGCTGAAGAACGACCGGTGAAATGCTCCGGGTGTCCTAATCCTGATCGGCGATGATGTGAGAGAGACACAGGAACAGATTAGGCTGGCGAGAATTTACAGAGACGGAGAGAATGTGCGTGACGGCCGCAGGAGTCTCGGGTGAATTAAGGGGGCGGCGGCAGAAAGAACAAACGGCAAGCCAAGATACATACCCACACACACCATCTACCCCATCGCATCTCACCTACATGCAGGCTTCTACATATATGCTTCGGATGGGCATTTTCGCACGGCACTTGGGGGGATCTCGCCCACCACACCACTACGCGAGATATGTCAAGGTTGTGTGACTTAGCAGGCGCGCAACGTTCCCTTCGATCTCTCTATCTTGGGCGTCGACACGGCTTCACAGGAGGGAGGATGTTTGGGATGAGGATAGTAAATACTTCGGGCACATAGCACAGCTAGAGATCTAGAAGTAAATAGCTGGGCTTGCGAATCAGACGTATAGTGCACAGGTGTGTAGATAAGAATAAAGTACATAGCTGTGAATAGACAAAGTCTCACAAATCCAACGCAAATGCTACTCGGCCACGTTGTCCATGCCGGCCAAAGGTGTGGTTACACTGCGTTTGCACATTCCATCTGACTGCGTCTCTTCATTCCCTGCCTCCATTGAAACGTGCTAGGCAGATGGTCCCGCATGTTGCTATTGACAGATGACCGCCTGTCAAAGCAGAGCAGTCACCTTGGCTTCCCTGCTGGGTACAGTACTCTCACGTCTACAGAGGTATACTTTCCTGGCCCATGCCATGTACCTAGATAGCTAATTCACAACGGTTGCTGTTACACACGAATTGGTATGGCCGCGTTCTTCCGGCATAGCGAACAGAGAGACAGGCGCCGCCAGTCAGCCCCGACCGCCGTTGTATCTGGCTGAGTGGAGACAGACCTCATGCCCACTGGACTTGGTGAGCCTGGAATATGCGAGGAGCCTTTTCCGATGCGAATCTGGCCTCGCGCCTGTTGCCCGAGAGCAAATTACGTCTTGACGAAGTGGCTGGTGGCCGGTAGTTGGCGTTGCTGTTGGGGTGGGTGCTGATGTGATGGGAAGGGCACGAGGCATGGCGAGCCAGCATCGTCGCCTATAAAAGGAGCCCGGCTGGACGCCGTCGATTGGGAATGTGCTTGTCTCTTGTCCAGCCAGGTTTTCTCAATCGTCCGTTCTTCGGTGGTTATTTGATTCACCACTCAAACTCTCCAAGCCAACAATCTTGAGCATCAAGCTTCTCAAGTGTTCTCTCCAGACACATCCCTCATCCTACGTCTTGCGCCCTCCTGCCAGACAATACACTACCACATCCAACATAGCAACATGTCTCACCACACGAAGCCAACTGCTGACCGGTCCAAGACCAAGACTTCGAGGTTCGTGCAAAATCTCCCTACCCTTCGCGACCAGTCGGTGCTATCACTAACATCACTGCAGCAGCACATATGGAGCCTTTCAGTCCTCTCGGCCCAAGAAACAAACACCGGAAATGCTGCAGCGCTGGAAAGTGGAGACCCGCAAAGACGTTCCGTTCACTGAGAAGATATGGGTGCAGTCTCAGGTATGAACTTCACTTCAACTTGCGCTTAGGTAGCTGAGCACACCACTGACTGCCACACAGGATCAGGGACAGGAAAGCAGACGCTGAAGGAGGGGACGTGACACACCCAGAATGGGTGGATTGTAAATGTTCTTATCATGAGAACGGCTCTGGTTTAAGCCTGTTCATTTTGTCCATAGTCTTTGATTTATCTTTTTGTCGCTGCAAATGAATCCATTGGCGACACCGTGTCGGCCAATTTTTTGATACCTGTTATGGTATGAACGCCAACGCCCCAAAAATGTCCGCACCGTCCATGCCTAGCTATCCGGGAGAATCACGAAGATGCCGTCGCCACAGTCTCTCTACTTTCAGCGGGATCGATTGCCTTGAATCCATCCACTGTGATGTTGACTGCTCCGGCTTGGACAAGCTGTATGCTGTTAGTCACGGGGACACTGTAAAAGGACATGTTGGATTTGACTTACAGCCCTCGACAGGTCGTCAATCAAGTCGTTCACATCCTCAATACCAACACACAGGCGGATGATGTCCTCTGGCATCTGACGCTCCGCCCTCGTCTTGGCGTCGATACTCGCGTGGCTCATGCGACAAGGCATGCTGATAAGACTGTTGACACAGCCGAAGCTGACACTGATGGCCCAGAGTCTCGCGGCCTCCACGATCCTGCTGGAGACATCGACATCACCAGTCTCAAACGACAGCACAGCGCCGGCGCCGCGACACTGGGCCCAGTGCAGGTCGTATTGTGGGTGTGACTTGAGCCCCGGGTACCTGACCCGGAAGCCGTGGTTCTCGAGGAACTCGGCAATGGCTTGTGCGTTGGTCTCCTGCTTCTCCATGCGGATACCCATGGTCTTGATACCTCTCATCAGGAGCGACGAGTCATCGGGAGACAAGCCGCAGCCTGTCGAGTTGATCATAAAGTACATCTTGTCGCCAAGCGACGTGTCGTTGCACGCGATCACACCAGCCATGATGTCGTGGTGACCTGACAGGTACTTGGTTCCGGACTCGTACACAATATCCGCACCGAGTTCTAAGGGGTTGCAGAGCATAGGTGACATCATGGTGTTGTCGGCAACGACAATGGCCTTGCTGTTGAGGTCGTGGGTCAGCCTGGCGATGGTCGGGATATCGATAATCTTGATCAGAGGGTTGGTGGGTGTCTCTAGAAGGACCATGGCCGTCTTCTCAGACAGGACCTCCTTTACTCTTTCTACGTCCGTGGTGTCGACGTGGTGGACAACAATGCCGAGATTGGTGGACAGGTATGTGAGGAGTCGATTGGTACCGCCGTACAGGTCGTCACCGGTGATGACCTCGTCACCAGGTCGCAAAAGTCGAGAGATGACATCCAAAGCTCCCATGCCAGAGCCGACGGCAAGAGCGCGCGTAGCGTTCATGATCTTGGCCAGGTGACGCTCGAGGTGGGTGCGGGTCGGATTGCCCGACCGTGTGTAGTCATACTCGCCAGTGGGGTTGGCGCCGGACTGCTTGAAGGTTGCGGAGCGGTAGATGGGAAAGCTAGATGCGCCGTACTGGTCCTTGCTGTCGGTGTAGACCAGCTCGGTAGCAAGGGCATAACGTCGACGGCCGTTGGCAGGGCTTGAGGGGGCCGGAGATGGAGGCAGGTTGTGGCCGTCAAGGTCGACCTTGGAGATCGCCTTCTTGGCAGCTGCGCCAACGCCAATTGAATTTGGGGCTGGGTCTGCCATCCTGTGAAGCGTATCGAGGACACTTCAGGAGCTCGTACTCGTGGCGTTCTGCGGTAAGAAGATGACTGCTCGTGGTGGTTTCGGTTTCGCGATACAGCCGACTATTCACTGACCGGTGAATTGCGACGACGAGGGGAGTGATGGGAAGGCGAGTTTGAAGGATTGAAGCTCTTGCTAGCTCAAGTTTCTATATTGAAATAAATGCACCGGTTTTTTTTTTTCGAACTGAACTGATCTAATGCGACGGTTAGAAAGAGGAGAAATGTTTGTAATGCAATGCCCTGACAGGGCGATGGGAACCTGGGGTCATACAAGAAGGTGGCGGCGATAGCGGAGGTTGGAGGAGAATGACATCGAAGTATCAAGTTACGCTAGCTACTGCCAGTTTTCCATACAACATGATGTACTCGCTACTTCTGGGTCAAGAATTGCGTGATCGCACCTGCTTGCTTATCGATACGGTGTACGGCGTTACCGGCACGTACCATGTACCTCCTCTCATCCCTGATCCGACGACGACTTCATTGTCCAGCTTTCTTTCACTCGGTACAAGTAAATGTTGACTGCAAAAATTCTGTCCACCACCCTGAGGCTCACAAACTGACGCTGTCAGGCCTTTCCAGACGCATTGCCTAGATGTCATGGCGATGCTGCTAGTTTTCCCATGTCCAAATACGGACTTACCTCGGCTTCCACATGGACCAGATACAAGGAGACTTGCTATTCTATTCCGCAGCAAATATCTGAACAACAGCTGTATCACAGCAGTCTTTCCAAGGCCCCAAAGTCGATAGCCATTGTGATTGACGTCTTTGGAGGACAGTTCATCGGGAGATAACGTACATGTTTTGGTGGATCATACGGCCTCTCTGGCATACTAAAGACCGCCCCAGGCCGATTCCATTTCAGAGGCAAGGGACAGTCTCAAGCTTCATACTTTGATATGAATACCCATAATTTCAGGGACCCGGTTTGTTTATATTTAGTGGCTGACATTGGTATGGGTCTGCAAATTTGGAAATATGGATAATGCTTTTTGCAAGTTAGCCTTTCCTGCCTACCAGTGTGCTACGCATCTATAGCCTACCACAGTACCTGTACTTCCTAGGTAGGTATCGTTCATTCTAGAGCCTCGGAATGTATTTAATCACAGCTTCACATCTGCCTTCTCAAAATAATTTCAAAATGTAAGCCACCGCGAACGGAGAGATACACAGTATATTTTTAGACTTGTACTGAAATACCGGCCCGGGTCATATTGTTATGGATCCACAGCACCGCATGATGGGTTCTTGATGCTCGGTGGTTCGGAATGATAGTGAGGATCGATGGAAGCCATTCCTGCCAGTCGTGCTAACAACACCCACAACGCACACACGAGATCTGGAGCATCGAGCATACAGCACTTGCATTTAGCGATAAGCTGGGGGTCAGTGTACAACTCCCAAGGATTAATATTGTAAATCGCCACCGCACGAGCCAGGACAGAACGTGTGGAAATGGGCACCGCGAAAGGTGTTTTTGCAATCAAGCCCATGCGCATGTGGGGTCCGCGCTGATCAGGAACCTAGATCACACCCAGATTCGGTTTGCTCGTCCGATTTGAATCAGGTGGTATTGAAGTACTGTAGTAGAGAGCCAGGGTGCAAGTCCATCTTGCAAATGCGAGTTTGAAGACACTGAGCGCTGTACCTCAGTAGGCATTTACAGGAGCTTCCTTGCTGCAGGATGAAATGGTAGTGCGAGGAGCACTTGTTTCCGAGCAATTGGATAGAGCAATGCTAGGAGTTGTGACTGAGCTTGAAAAGTATCAGATTTGAGTGTGTTACAACAGGGCGGACTCACGGATTTAGTACTGTAAACCGACACAGCTCAGATTCACACCCCTACCTCCACCATCGATACCTAACGCAATTCTTCAACAAAAGTTTACATGATCTGGCATATAAATCGGGACTGTGGTAAATTCTCAATATTTGAATAGTCGAGAGCACAGTCGTGAGCATTACATGTGCTGAAATAACGCGAGGCGGAAAAAGAGTGTTCAACCTGAGCTGTGTCGGTTTGCTAAATCCGTGCCTAGGGTCCTGCAGGGCTGTCACCAAATCTACGGGGTATGGGGACATCCCCGTCTTCAGTGCAACTCTTTCCGCAACCCCTGACCTTGTCCTGCTCATGATGACTACTTAACAGCTTCAACATCCACGGAGTTGAGACTACACTTCATAGTACATCTATCATTCCCTTGCTCCTCACCATATTCGCATCACTTCTACATCTTCTGGATTATATTCAGCATTTTTAATTCGCCTCTGAACGCTCAGTTCTCAGCTTCTGCCTCAACACAGGCAACAGGCATATCCTCAAAATGGCAGACAAAGATGGAAAGCAGTACAAGTACCGCCAGGAGATCCAGCAGATGATGTACGTCGGCGGCGAGACCGGCGAACCCTCGATTGAAACTATGGGCATCATCGAAGAGATCGTCCGCCAACAAGTCATTGAAATGCTTCGCTCCAGCACCGAGCTCGCCGCGCGTCGCGGCTCGCGATCCCTCACTATTAACGACCTGATCTTCCAGATCCGCGACGACGCGCCAAAAGTCTCGCGATTGCGCACCTTCCTCTCGTGGAAGGACGTGCGCAAGAACGTCAAGGACTCGGAGGACAAGGCCGGCGACGGCGCCGATATTGGCGGCGCGGACGACGCCATGGGAGGCGGACCCGCCGCGGGCCCCGTCGACGAGGCGGCGCAGAAGAACAAGAAAAAGAAGGTCGCGCTGCCGTGGGAGCCGAGCACGTTCTACAGCCAGGACGTGCCTGAGCGCGAGGACGAGGAGGACGAAGAGGAGGAGGAGATGAACTACATCACGCTGCAGCGCTTGCGCAAGGCTGATGAGCGCACCAAGGCGATGACGAAAGAGGAGTACGTTACTTGGTCCGAATACCGGCAGGCCTCCTTCACGTACAGGAAGGGCAAGCGGTTTCGGGAGTGGGCTGGTTTCGGAATCGTCACGGACAGCAAGCCATCGGATGACATTGTCGACATGCTCGGTTTCCTGACATTTGAGATGGTGTCTATGCTGACGGAGGAGGCGCTGAAGATCAAGGAGCAGGAGGATCTGTGGAGGGAGCGGACTGGTGGCGAGAACGCCGGAAACACCAAGAAACGAAAGCTGCACCAGAGCCTCTTCGATCCACCGAGTGAGGGCAGGACACCGATCGAGCCGAGACACATTCAAGAGGCGTTCCGGCGGCTGCAAGCTAGACCCAAGAAGTCGCGTGCCATGTTAAATGGCACAAGACTGTCGCAGCGTCACGGATTGAGGTTGTTCTGATCTCTTCTCTATGCGTCGGTCACGCAGATGGCAGATCTGTGCCCTTGCGACTTCGATTTGGCAGAACGGTACATCCGACAACGGCGGTGCTACCGGTTTGGGTAACAAGGCGTTAATATGTTGGATTACAGGGTTGGTTGGGAAGGACGCATAGCATCGGCGTTCTGGTATGGTGATGCTTTGATTATGTGACAGATAATATCAGATACTTCGTGTCACCACATCAAGGTGGTTCAATGAGACAATACCGACTTGTGTGTCAACTTTCTTCACCTGGCCACTGGCGTAAATGTGGCCACTCCGCTTGCTACGTAAGCCCGTCTAATTTCTGCCATCCATCAAAGCCCTTACCTCGCCATCCCCAGGCGACAATGTAATGCGCCGCCAGAAGGACCCACTCTTCCACCTCATCCAGACCCTCTAATCCATCCAGCCGGTCTTTCTCGTCCAACGACACCCAGCGCTCCCACAGCTTATCCACTGTTTTTTGGGCAACAACATCGAATCCAGCCTGTCTTAGCCGCGCCTCTTGATCACTGGGTTCCTTGTGATCTTCCAGCGTGGGCATTCTGATTTTTCTGGCCGCGAGGTTGGACACCATTTGCCGCCCAAAGGGATCGTCTGGTTTTATAGGCTCATACAGCACCAATGCGAGATTCGGTATCCGCTCGGTAAAGTACGCGATGACCTTCTTGGCCTCGGGTGTCTCGAGGTAACAGAGGCAGCATTCTGATATTAACAGAGTTGGGACGTCTGACCGCAGACCGCCAAGAAGTCTGCTCTGTGCTGGTTCTGCATCCGTGATCTGAGAGTCTCTGGCGAGATCCCTGAGATCCAGGCCGTGACACCAGTACTGGTTGCCGTCTCCTTCCGGGGTACTCCTCCAACTTGTACCGTTGCCCTCTTCAGTAGGTGTGGGATGGGGCAGGGTATTTCTCAAGGGTGGCGTGGCCTCCACGATCATGCGCTTCCGATTGCTGATGGATGGAAAGTCGACCTCGTGATAAATGAGAGGCCGACGACGGTCTCTTTGTGAGAATAGCCGAAAACAGCGTGTGTCTGTGCCGGCTCCGAGGGAGACAATCTGTCTTTCCTGCACTGTCTCACTTTGTGCAGACTCGCCATGCAGAAACGAGTCAACAAGCTTGTTCAAGGCTGTTGTTCTCGTATATGTGCCTGGAGACCATCAGCTTTTATACTATAGCCCCAGGACAGACATCTCACCTCTGTTGATGATGGGAAGTCGCCGGCTGAAATTCTGCCCCTGAACGAAGTACTGCGCATACGGGTCATTCAGGTATCCCAACTCGACAGCACTCAGCCGGGACACGGCGGCATCTGTATCGGTGCCCTGGATGGTCGCGTCATGCTGTGCCTGGCTTGTCGCAGTCTGCTGTGGGGAACCTCCTCGCCTACCTCGGCCTCTACCACCGCCTCTTGCACCACGGAGAGAGAGAAGGTTTGGTATCGAAGGCGCTGACATGCCCGGAGGTTGAGACATGATCGGCGAGGAGAGGATATGAAAGCTATTGGTCGGTGCAAGAGTATAGATGTTCATCTCCAGGAAATGATGGCTTCACAGTGGTGATGTGGGGGGCACCCCAGTCAGCGTGGAAGCAGGGATTAGAGCTCCAGCTGCAGCCGTGCCCCGCCAACATCTGGAAACCTAACGTCACCTCATCACTTCCACAGCCTCGTTCGTCGAATACTTGGGTATCACAAACGGGTGCCTGCGACGACGCGCGTACTGTACGAGTTCAGCTTCTTCATCTGCATTACTTCAAATGTGCTAAACGACTTCTCTTCCCCTGCTGCCATCCCGCTTTCCCCTCTGAGATCCTAGTCACCATGCCTCCAGCAACTTCGTCCCTCGTGGTTAGTACCTAGCCTTCCGAAGTTACCGGGGGAGTGCCTACAGCCCAGCTAACCCCTACCGCAGACAAAAACCAAGGTCCAGCTCAAACTCGCCATAGCACGTCTCCGCCTCGTCCAAAAGCAAGATGAGACCCTGTCCAAAGCCCAACGGCGAGAAATGGCCAAGCTCCTCGACGCCGGCAAGATCGACTCAGCCCGGATCCGGGTAGAGAACATCATCCGAAGCGACATCACCACCGAACTACACGAGATCTTAGAGCTGTACTGCGAATTGTTGCTGGCGCGGGCAGGCCTGCTGGAAGGGTCGACGTGCGATCCGGGGCTGGAGGAGGCCGTCAAGAGCATAATTTACGCAGCGCCCAAGACGGAGATTAAGGAGCTGCTCACAGTACGGACGCTACTGGCCGAGAAGTACGGCAAGCCCTTTGTGCTGGAGGCGATGGAAAACACGGGCGGGAGGGTGAACGAGAAGGTGGTCAAGAAGCTGAGCGTCACGCCGCCGAGGGAGGAGCTGGTGCAGGGGTATCTGGAGGAAATTGCAAAGGCCTATGGCGTCAACTGGCCGAAGCGAGATTTAGGAGAGGCGCCGCCCGAGTTTATACCCGACGACGACGATAACGACGACGACAATCCGAGCGGTGGCCAGGCACAGAAGAACTTGGAGATACCACTTGTCGCGGACTCGGGCACGGAGGAGAGCAGGGACGCCGCGGCACAGGAGGAGCTGAGCAAGGCAACGCCGCCGAAGACGATCGGTCCGAGCAGTCCGTTGCGCGTGATGCCGTCGAGCCCGTCGACCGAGAATCCACATCCGCGCGTTACGGTGAACAAGATGGAGTTGGCGCCCAGCAAGAAGATGCAGCAGGCAGCAGCAGCAGCAAAACCGGCCCCAAAGAAGGATGATAGCGGGCTGCCTGACTTGGATGAGCTGTCCGCGAGATTTGCCGCTCTGAAGAAGTGACCCGCTCGCGCGGTGGTATTATTATTGACTTTATTACTCCGATCCCTTTGCATACCGCATCCTCGTAACGACTTGTGGTGAAAGTGCATGGTATTCTTTAGCAGTGAATCAAGTATGGGAAGGAAATTATTGGTTGCAATGGGAAGTTTGGCGATTAAATGACTGTATTGCTTAGGTAGTAGCTTGGAATTAAATTCTTATGGAAGCATGCTATTGTACCACGTTTCGGAGCATGTCAAAGAATGAGAACAAGTACGTAGATCTCCTCCGGTCTTGTTGTCAGCACCCTCTCAGCCTTTAATCCAGTGCTAACGGTACGTGCAGTCATCAATACGTGATTACAGGAATCTTCAATGGCAGTATCGGTCGTGTGGCGGAGTAGTATGAGCGAGCGATGATACGGAGCCAGCAATTGCTTCGGCTCGCAATAGGTACATCGTCACGGTCCAAGTTTCCAGTGGGTGGACTGCTTCTTTTTTGGACCCTCTACTTCCTTTGAGCCCTTCATTCCAATGGATATTCAACCCCGGACTATTATTATCTTTCACCAATACCACCTATCCAATCTTTTGCGCAAATGGACAGCTTGAGGAAGTGCGAGAAGCTCAGTCAGACACGCGACAAGCAGACTGAGGAGGAGGTCGCAGGCGTATTGATCTCGAATCGACAGTCATCGGACCAGATTCGCATTGCGGCCATGAAGTCGGCATGTCCACTCCACTTTACCCAGTAGACCACGCGTTTCCATAGTGCCCCGGGAGGAGTCTGCCATTTGCGCTTCCTTTATATTATCGCAGATGAAAATCGAGACCATGCTGGGAGAGATCCATGATGTTCCCAAGTCTCAAAGTATGCCGGCGCTCTCACGGTGGCTCCGAGTTCATGAGCGCATGTACTCGCCAAGGTGACCTCCATAACAGCGTTGTTTGCCAGGACGAGAAATCGTAGGCTGGCGCAATTATCCTGATCAGGTCGGTCCCGAATTCAAATACCGTGGCAAATAGCCCGTTGCCTCGAGCTATCCTCCAAAACGCCATGCGCCTCGCCAAAGACAAGTCCAACATATACACGGCAGCCGCCTGCCTCAATTTAGATCTGCCAGCAAATGGCTTGCAGCACCGCCCTGCTGAAGGCTACTCCAGTTTGTCCAAATGCTCCAGTCTTGTTAACACCACTTGCTTGCTCGTCTCCTCGATCTCGCCGGCCAGAAACACCTCGTCCAGGATGGCGTAGACTTTGTAGAAGTTGAAGACGAGGTCCAGCTCGCACACATTGCCGAAGAATGAGTCCAGCACCTCGACGAAGAAGTGAATGGCTTCTAGATATGCCAGCTCGTTGTCATTGGTGTCGACGCAGGCGCAGAAGAACAGGCCTGCGTAACGTCGGTACACGATCTTGTTGTTCCGGAACTCGACAAAGTTGGATTGGTATTTCTGGTCGCGAGGAGCTACGAGGCGGTGGACCTGTACGGAAGTCAGAGAGAAGAGACGGGAGGCGGTTTGCAGGCAAGGACAGGAAGACGTACCTCGCCCTTCAGCTTGATCTTCTCGTCGTCATTGTATGGGACATACCACTTTGCAAGGCGCGTCTTACCCCTGAAGATATTTGGTCAGCATGGTGTCCGGCGTTTAGGCTTAGCTTTGGAGGGGAGATGCAGCTCACTGGCGATTTTGTATGAGAATGAAAGATAACATCTTGGGCGTATGTTTGGGAGGTGTTCCAAAATGGTCGTGTTCTGAATGGTGAAGAGAGACTCGACGTTGGAAGCGGCTCCGGGCACTCGGGAGGACGGAGCGTGGACACCCCTGTCAAAGACGTCCAGACCGTACCTAGGTAAACTCCACGCGCTGCGGGTGGCTGCTTGGCATGCATAAAGTTGAACCCCCGGGCTTTCGGGCCAACCAACTTCCAAAGCTTCAGGGCATGTTTGCAGGACCCGGGACCTGGGCGTCAAGGTCCTCAGTGGAGCTCCCAACCTTGGAAATTGTCTCTTCTTTCTTAGACTGTCCTTTCTGCGCATTTCCCTTCCCTTGTTTGTCTTGTTGCTACGACCAGAAGGTGATTTTTTCTTTATCACTTTCCCAGCGAGCGGCTATCTTACGTGCGCCGGTTGTTTGTGTGAAAGCCATGGAAGCTGTTGCGCATTGAGAGAATCCCCAGCCTCCCTCCAGCACAGGATTTCGCTTCCTCGACAGCGACAAGAATACGTCCGTAGCTCGAAGCTACACCACAAGAGCGCATTATGGCGCGCTTCCCTCGTTTCACCTTTCTGGCCTTGGCCGTGGCCTTCCATCTGGTGTATATTGCGTCCATTTTCGACATCTATTTCGTCAGTCCCATCGTGTCCGGTATGCGCCTATTCGAGGTAGAGCGCCAGGCATATGCGAGGCCCCCGGCGGACAGACTGGTTTTGATCGTCGGTATGCGCTTTCCCTGCCTCCTTATTCGTGCACAGTGTAAATTGACACGCTTCTTTACGCAGGCGACGGTTTGCGCGCAGACAAGGCGTTCCAGGCGCATCCCGAACCATACCCCCAATCCGACGCAGACCTCGAACCGCGACATCTCGCGCCCTTCCTGCGATCCCGGGTGCTGCAACATGGGACCTTTGGCGTCTCCCATACGCGCGTACCCACCGAGTCACGACCGGGACATGTTGCGCTCATTGCTGGGCTGTACGAGGATGTGTCGGCTGTGACGACCGGCTGGAAGCTAAACCCCGTCAACTTTGACAGCGTGTTCAACCGCAGCGAGCATACGTGGAGTTGGGGCAGTCCGGATATTCTGCCCATGTTCGAGCAGGGAGCAGTTCCAGGGCGCGTGGATGCGTTTACGTATGGGTCTGAGGCAGAGGATTTCTCGCAGGACGCTACGCACTTGGACTATTGGGTGTTCGACCACGTAAAGGAGCTTTTCGAGAATGCTGGCAGAAATCGGACTCTCAGGGAGGCTCTGAAGCAGGAGAAGGTCGTGTTCTTCTTGCACTTGCTTGGTCTCGACACCACGGGCCACTCGTACCGGCCCTATTCGAAGGAGTACTTGCACAACATCAAGATCGTCGACCAGGGAGTGAAGGAGGTTACCGAGGTGATCGACAGGTTCTACAACGACGGCCGGACGGCGTACGTGTTCACTGCAGATCATGGCATGAGTGATTGGGGAAGTCATGGTGATGGCCATCCGGACAACACACGGACACCTCTAATTGTTTGGGGATCCGGTGTTGCGAAGCCCGAGATATCAATCGATGGCGTTGCCCCGGGTCATGACGAATACTCATCGGATTGGAATCTGGACAAAATAAGGAGACACGACGTGAGCCAGGCAGACATCGCTGCGCTGATGGCGTATCTTGCTGGACTTGAGTTCCCTGCGAACTCCGTTGGCGAGCTGCCCTTGCCGTACCTTTCCGCGGATATCCGCGAGAAAGCAGAGGCCCTTCTTGTCAATGCGAAGAGTATCCTCGAGATGTATCGAGTGAAGGCTGAGCAGAAAAAGGCTTCCGAGCTGAGGTTTAGGCCTTACCGACCGCTGGGCGAAACTGGCAAATCTTCCGAAGAGCGCTTGGCGCGCATCAGCGATCTCATCAGAGACGGCAAATACGAGGAGGCAATCGAGGAGACAGAGAGCCTCCTCAAGATTGGATTGCAGGGTTTGAGGTATCTCCAGACCTACGACTGGCTCTTCCTCCGAGCGCTCATTACCGTTGGCTATCTTGGGTGGATTGTCTACGCCATTACGACTGTCATCAACCTCCACGTGCTCCAGGGCGCTGTGGTGCCGTCCAGGAATCTGATGATCACGGGGGGTTTCGTTGGAGCTCTTGTGCTCCTCTATGCCTCCTTCATCATCTCGAAGTCGCCGGGGACATACTACGCTTACGCGGCATTTCCAGTCTTCTTCTGGGAAGGCGTTTTCACCCGCCGGGAGTGCCTCATCCGCGGGGCCAAGGTCATTTTCGGAAGCACACGATCGGTTTCACTGGTCTTGGGTGCTGCGGTTTACATCGGCATCATTGTCTCCCTAGCAATTGGCTACATCCACCGTGAAGTCCTGACTGTGCTGTACGTTGTTGGTGCGTTCTGGCCTCTGGCTTCTGGAGTCTCATTTGTGCGCGAGCATCTGCTCTTGTCGCTGGTGTGGGCAGTCTCGTGCCTCTCGATGAGCACTTTCACGCTCCTACCAGCTATGAAGACTGAAAATGTCCCGCTCATCATGTTTGGTGGTGCGCTGATGCTTGTAATTGGAATCGGCTACCTCTTGTTTGAGGACCAAGTTTTGGCTGATTTTTCGAATACCGTCACGCCATCGAAATCGAGCAGCCACCATATCTCAAGACTGCTTGTTGGCATCCAAGTCGGGCTAGTGGCACTCGCTATGGTGGTGACGCGATCAAGCGCGCTTTCTTTGCAAGCCAAACAGGGCCTGCCTCGTGGCAACCAGGTAGTTGGCTGGCTTGTGTTGAGTAAGTCGCCCCTCAGAACCGGGCACCCTAAGCGGCAGCTAACCTTCGAAATGCAGTCATTTCACTCCTGATGCCCCTCGCATACCGACTGGACAACAACACCAACTACCTCCACCGACTCGTAGTCATCTTCCTGACCTGCGCACCCACATTCGTCATCTTCACCATCTCCTATGAGGGGCTGTTCTACGTTGCGTTTTGGGTGACGCTAGTGGCATGGGTAAGGCTCGAGTACGAGGTCCACTCGAAATCTACAAAGACTCTGGACGTCGTCGTCGAAACCCCGACATCAAGCAACGGCTCGACAGAGACGAAGCAGGTCCCCGCCAGCCTGCCGAACCCCTACCGCCCGCTAGCGCTCTCCGACGCGCGCGTGGCCCTCTTCTTCTTCGTCTTCCTGCAATCCGCCTTCTTCTCGACGGGCAACGTCGCCTCGATCTCGTCGTTCAGCCTGGACAGCGTGACGCGGCTCATACCCATCTTCGACCCCTTCTCGCAGGGCGCGCTGCTGATCCTCAAGCTCATGATTCCCTTTGCGCTCGTGTCGGCAAACCTCGGCGTCCTCAATAAGCGCATCGGCGTCGCGCCGTCGGCGTTGTTCATGGTAGTCATGGCCATCAGCGACATCCTGACGCTCTACTTCTTCTGGGTCGTCAAGGACGAGGGCTCGTGGCTCGAAATTGGAAGCACCATCAGCCACTTTGCCATTGCGAGCTTACTAAGCGTATTTGTGGCGGCGCTGGAGGGCGTCTCGGCAAGGTTCACGAGTGGGGTGGAGGTTCTTGGGATGCCAGCGGGGAAGATCGTGGCGGGAGATGTGGCGGATGACAAGGTGAGATCCAACGGGATTGAAGCCAGCCCTGGAACGGGGAAGAAAGCCAAGGCCAAGAAACGGTGACGCTTTCAGAGCTTACACTGCATATATAAAGGAAAAGCATACTTCTGATATAAATAGACAAGAGTTGGCATGGGTACTCTGTCGTCGCCTTCAAGATGCGAGTGGCTCAAGTGACGGTCCCATGACTACCTGACACGTCCGAGATATATGCAGATCGTCGCTACATTCTGGGCCACAAGGCCAAGCGGCCAAAGAGGTGATCGCGCCGCTTAGCAACATACTCGGCATGCGCTTAGTATACGGCCTCATGAATTCTACAAGAGCGCGGGACAGCCCCTCCAAAGACCGTGAGTGGCTATGTTAGGGATCCCAAGTGATTTTACTAACAAGTATGCGCATGGCACGTGTTGCTCTCACGACAGCAAGAGGAACCCCAGGATGGATCGACCTAGCTAACTGGGCTCCCCAAGCCTGGAAGTTAGCCTCGCGGGCTTCCTGAACCTCGGCATCTCCAGCTCAGCCTTGTCCCGTGTGTGACATGTGCCTCTCAGCCTCGTCCAGGATCCAGACCCTCAAAGCACAACTCCCAACGCTTGCCCGGAATTTCATAGGTATCTTATGTGAATGGCAGAGCATTAAGTGTGGCAGATCTCGGACATAATACTTTCCCCCGCTGCCACGCACGTTCCAATGGATGGTAACACATCACAAATGCAAGTATTTGGACTGACACAAAGCGCGCGCGCACACACATACAGCGCCTAATACTACATCAGATGGCTCGCCGGCAACAAAGATGAGGTTGCAACCTCGCAGGCTTACCCGACATGTACCAGGTTCTGTGAGTAATAGTGCAGACGGACCTGCAGTATGCATGCAGTTTTCTGACGGCCTGACCACGATGTATGACCAAGATGGTATCTGATTGAACTCGGAGCTCTCGAAGGTGAAGGAGCGCGCTGCGCAACCGCCTGCAAGGTATTTTGCAGACAATGCTACGTCCCCCGTACTCCGTTACAGTAGCAGCACACACTAGATGCATGCAAATCGCATCGGTTTACCGCAACGGTCATGCACCCCAGAACTTGTAAATCCGGGGAAACAGAAGCTAAGAAAGCAAAGTAGCGCTTCTAAAATAATAGTGCCAGACTACTGCAGCATGGCTGGCCTGCTGACAGGCGACAGCCCAATATGATGTGACTGAGTGCGGGCAGAAAGGGAATGTGGGACAAGGCACGGATGTAATCCGTACACAGTACAAAAATGACAATGAGTGACAGTACTTGGCATGATCCAAAGACGTGATTAGATTAGCTTAGCACCGATCGATACAAGTTGAGATGTACAATTGGCGTGGAAGCAATTTAAAGGAAGAAAAGTGATGTCAACAGAAGTGAGTTGATGAAGGAGGAAGAACACCGTGTTCGATGAAAGTAGGCGAAGTGTTTGCCCAATACGGACGCCGTCAGTTCATGACTCCGTAATAGCCCGTATTCCCAGACGTATTTGCCAGGCGGGCCGCTCTTTGCGATGCGGAGTATATACATGCCTTGACCAACACACTTACAGCGATTGGCTGCATGTGTCAATGTTTCGATCGCCAGACGAGAATTAATACAAACCTGGATTCCGCACAGATTCTGCGGAGGTCCGGGTCGCCTACTGCAAGTATATACTGGTGGTGTGCAAGTACCGAGCAGATACGTACCTGTACACTTTAGCGCGAACCCACCCACCTGGCACCTGGACCTGCCTCCTCTTAATAATCTCAAGGAAGGTGCCGGATCCCGTCTTGTGTCACCGTCCCATACGGAAAGAGAGCCAGCACACTAAAAGCTTCTCCGCCTGCACGACTCCTAACTTCCCATACTGTGATTTTCGGTCTAAATCCATCATCGCCGGCCCCCACACCTTCCACGCAGCCAGGCGTGATCACGCCGCGCTCACGAATTGAGGCACACGATCCGTTCCGTTCCGGTGGTCCGAAAGCTACTGGCGCCAGCAGCCCTTCACCAGCGGGCGCCAAAGTAATGTCGTCCACTACCCGACAGCCAACGAGACACTTCTAAGAGCATCTTTTTGCCGGTGCATACCCTCTTCGATCGCAGTTCATCCTGTGGAAGTAAACGAGAACTGGCCGAATTTTTGCATTGACCACCATGGAGACCGAGGCACAACTTGTTGCGTCGCTACAGCAGCAACATGCGCCGCCGCAGCAGCAGCAGAGCCCCACGACCTCCACCAACGGCGGCCCCAATAACGGAGGCAATGGCGCGACACCGCCCAACGCGTCGGGGTCCAAGGGTGACATGGCCGCCAACTTGGCCGCAAACCGCGACCATCTGAGCTTCAGGAGGTTAGAGAATCACCAAAAGTGCCTCGGCATCGCGACTTCGCTACTCGTGTGAGAAGGACCTGTGCTGACTCGCTTCAATCCTCAAAAGGCAACGAGCCTCCCGCGCTTGCGAGGTCAGTCCGTTGTTTCGTTTTTGTTTTTTTCTTTGGTTGTTGGAGTTGCAGCCGATTGAGTCGCATGTCTTCTACTTAAACGCGTCTCGAGTCCGTCGCGACGAGACAAGCCGTTGCTTTGCAGCTCCGAGGTCCGTCGACGGCTGACTCTGTTGTTCGTGCCTCGGCAACTCGAGGAACTGCCTCGATGTCTCTGTTGACCAAAGACGCCGGGTCACGCGACACAACATCGACTATTCCTTAGACCTTTTTTGCATTCGCTCTAGTGCTTCAGATCAGACATGATGGCTAACTGTAATCTCGTTCATATAGACCTGCCATGCGTAAGTGAAGTCTACTTCTCGAACCACAAACCTGTCCCGTACTTGCATGCGAAAAACGATACAATCCCGAAACCATCATTACACAAGCTTTTCTTACCTCGGTCTCAGTCGACTGACAGTCATGGGTGAACAGGCGGAAAGTCAGATGCGATGCCGCCTCGCTGGGCATGCCATGCACCAACTGCGTGGCCTTCCAAATCGAGTGCAAGATTCCCCAGCCAAAGCGAAAGAAGACCCAGGCGGCCTCCACCACGAAAGACTCGGATAGGTATGTCCCCACCGCTGCTCCTTCGATATCCATCTATCGGCCCCAGTGCAATGCTGAGCATCGTTGCTAGTGATCGAGGCGACGGATCTGAAGCCCCTTCTCCACTGGCCGCACAACCAAGTGTCGCAGGAATCAACACCTTCAACACCAGGCCACCCGCCGTATACCATACTTCAGAAGGTACTCCAGCGACCACCAAAACGGCGGCCCAGACCAAGAAAGAGGAGGTGGACAACAAGACTTACTTGAACCTAGTCATGAAACCGAAATTCACCCGTGCCCCTATTACCGACGCCGGCCGTGTTGCATACCTCGGAGAATCGTCCAATCTGACCTTGCTTGTTCACGACCGAGAAGGGGCCGCCGATGTCGTCCACTACCCGCTACCCGAAAATGTCCGAGGATCCAGAGCTAGGCTGACCGAGCTGGACAACGTCGAGATCGAGATCCTGCACCAACGGGGTGCCTTCTTACTCCCACCGCGGTCCTTGTGCGACGAACTCATCGACTGCTACTTTAAGTGGGTCCATCCTATCGTTCCCATCGTCAGCCGCACGAGGTTCATGAAGCAGTACAAGGACCCGAAGAATCCGCCCTCCCTTCTCCTGTTACAGGCAATTCTGCTGGCCGGCTCCCGTGTGTGCCACAATCCTCAGCTGATGGATGCGAATGGCTCTACCACACCTGCTGCGCTTACGTTCTACAAACGGGCCAAGGCACTCTATGATGCCAGTTATGAAGATGATCGGGTCACAATCGTCCAGTCTTTGTTGCTGATGGGGTGGTATTGGGAAGGTCCAGAAGATGTCACTAAAAATGTCTTCTATTGGACACGTGTGGCGACAATAGTAGCACAAGGCTCAGGAATGCACCGCAGCGTGGAGGGCTCACAGCTCAGCAAGGCCGACAAGAGAATATGGAAGAGGATTTGGTGGACGCTATTCACCAGAGATCGCTCCGTTGCAGTTGCCCTAGGACGCCCTGTCCACATCAACCTGGATGACTCGGACGTGGAAATGCTCGTCGAGGACGATTTCATCGAGGATGAGGAAGGACGACCAAGTGAATATCCACCCGACGAAGTCCACATTCATTTCTTTATGCAGTACGTCAAACTGTGTGAGATTATGGGGCTGGTGCTGTCGCAGCAATATTCGGTGGCTGCCAAGGGACGTCAGAAGAATCCCATCGATCTCACACACAGTGACATGGCCTTGGCTGACTGGCTCCAAAACTGCCCCAAGGTCGTGTACTGGGAGATGCCACGACATCATTTCTGGTCAGCACTGCTCCACTCCAACTATTACACCACATTGTGTTTGCTACATCGTGCACATATGCCACCGGGCGGAGGAAGCACACGATACCCAGAAGACGCCGCCTATCCGTCGCGCAACATTGCATTCCAGGCCGCAGCCATGATCACGTCTATCATCGAGAATCTTTCGGCTCACGATCAACTACGCTACTGTCCTGCCTTCATTGTTTACAGTCTATTCTCAGCTCTCATCATGCACGTTTACCAGATGCGGTCGCCCATCCCGTCCATCGTACAAGTTACACAGGACAGAATCCGGACATGCATGACGGCTTTGAAGGACGTGTCCACTGTGTGGCTGGTGGGAAAGATGGTCTACACACTGTTCGAGGCCATTCTTGGTAATAGGGTCCTCGAGGAGAGACTTCAAAAGGCAGCAGGCAGGCGGCACAACAAGTTCCAGAAGAGTATGCAGCAGCTCGAGCAACAGGTCCAAGATCAGCACCAGCAGCAGCAGCACCTCAGAGAGACAGCGAAGCGTAAATATGACGAGATGGCAATCGATTTCAACGTCACCACGCCTACACCACAGGAGTCTTATGAACGGTCCCGGCCACAGACCCCAGCTCAGACCTTCTCAAGACACGAATCGAGCAACATGCGGCCACCACAGCCACAGGTCACTTCACCTGGAGGCAGCCGGAACAACATGGACGCTTTCATGGGAGGAACGGCATCACGGCCGCAGACCAGACCGCCGACGCCGTTCAACCCGTCGTTTTCCGTGCCTACCACACCACCAGATCTGTATCTTGTCACCAGAAACTCGCCGAATCTATCTCAAGCTGTGTGGGAGAACTACCAGCCTGACCAACTCTTCCCTGAAAGTTCAAGCATGCCTCTTTTCCCGCAGCTTTCGCCCTCACAAACGCACCAAAATTTAGACCCGAACCTCATGCAACAGCAACAAATGCATCACCAAAGACAGCAGCAAGGGCAGTCGCAAAACCCGTCAACGATGTATGGGCAACAGCAGCAACAAGGGCAACGTGGCCAGTCAGACGGAAAACATCACAGTCCTGTGCAGCAGCACTCGTCCTCCTTCCCGCCCCCCGGCATTGCAGGCTTCCCTGGTCCTCACAATGGGCAGCAACCGGGAGGCCAAGGCTCGAGCGGCAATCCGTGGCCTGCTGACTTTCAAGGGCTTCCGGAGGGCCAAAGTCCCGACACGTGGAGTACGGGAAGCGCTGGTGGCCCCGCGGTGCCGAGCACGCTGAATGTGGAAGACTGGTAAGTGCGGTGCACGTTTTCTGTAGCTTGCGGTATAAGTGGCATACTGACTGGTATCTAGGTTCAATTTCTTCGGTATTGACGGCGCTTTGAACACTGTTAACCCACTGGCCAACTTCGACATGTCCCAGATGTCATAGTCGCTCATCGGAAAATCCTGGTGCACAACCCACAATCGCTTACTTAGGCGGCGCCTACGAAGTGTGTTGGCCTACTCCGTCCGAGGCTCTATGCAGCTCAGTAATTCTTCGTGTATGATTTATGGGGACCCAGGCGGTCGCATGACGGGAGTCTGAATATCGGATCGGAATCTTGCTTGCTAGCGAGGGCAATACTCACGAGGACGAGTCGTCAAAAGTCGATGATCATGGGATCAGCTTTGCTTTTTCGAATCCACGTTTACAGAGCACCACGTGATGGTTCAACTAGCCAGAAGAATAACAGATGCTGCTGTCATCCTCGCTACAAGCAATGCTTTCCCCTTCAGCACACGTAATCGCTACTGATCCCACGTCCCATATGACAAGCAATGTTTTCCCAACACCTACGCCATGCCATGCTCATGCTAAGAAAATCCCATCAATCTACGCCTTATGTCCCCTTCTTCTGCCTAACAAAACCAGCCCAATCCGTCGACCTCCCATCCACGCCCTCGGCGTCATCGCCCTCTCGCCACGCCCTCTCATCCCACGCACCGCCGAGCCCGCACAAGTGGCGCATAGTAGGCCGTCCATGCGGACAATTCCACGGCTTCTCCATCTCGCCCATGTGGCGCACCACGCGCTCCATCTGCTGCCGCGACAGCGCCTTGCCGATCATGATGCTGCTGCGGCACGCGCGCATGGCGAACATCTTGCGGACTTTGGACGGGCGGGGGACGTACCCGCCGCTGCCGTTCCTTTTCTCCCCTACCGCTTCGCCGTCGTCTTGGTCCCCGTCAGAGAGGGTGGTGGTGGTGGTGGGGTTGTCCCCCAGCAACGAAATCAGCTCCTCGAGATCGGCGAGTGAAAAGGTCGTTTCGCGGCTAAGCGGCAGCGCGAGCAGCTGGCATCGCGCGCCGACGGGCTCGTCGCCCGAGGTATCGACGGCGACAAGGAAGCCGTTCTTTTCGAGGGCGGCCTGGTTCTCGATGACGATCTCCTCTTCAACGGCGGTGAGGTCGAGGGGTTTGGGCCGCACGAGGCGCTGGGACTGCACGGTGGTGGTGGCTTGGAGGCGCTCGAAGTTGAATTTCTCGTCCGAGGCGTGTTGGTCGATTATGAAGAGCTCATCGTCTTGGGGCTTTTGGTGGGGCTGAGTCGCTGTGGGAGTGGAGGATGTCGTAATGGTCGTGGTGCTGCTGCTGCTGGGACGCACGGCGAGAACGAAGCCCAGGTTGAATTGTCCTATAATCTTCATCTTGCCAAAGTCGCCTTTGTGGATGGTCAGCGCGAGGCGTTCTTCTGCATTGTCGGCTTCGAGGTTACTCTCAAAGTCGGCAGCTGCGTTGGTATCTCTGTCTGAGGCCAGCTTCCTCAATTGTGAGTCCATTGTCTCAAGGTCTCCCTTTAGTGACTCTTCGTCAATGGCGAATCGTTGAAGCAGAGACTGTGTCGCATATTTGCCTTTTCCGGGTCCTTTCATAAAGGCCCGTGTCCGTTTCTGGTTCTCCTCGCTAGGCTCGTGGCCTGCTGCTTCTGCTTCTTTGACGATCTCTTCGACTTTGCGGTCCTCTCGCGCCTTCTTCTCTTCTTCGTCGACGTACTCGCTATCCTGCTCGTCAAGGGCTCCGTCGTCTTCGTCGTGCGGAGTGGCAAACGATGGCGTACTCTCATCCTGTTCGACAAACATGGGCATGGACTTCTCACTAGAAGCGTCTAGCTCTTCATGTACACCTGCCTCATCTTTGCTACCACTGTCCACAGACATTGCGCCAGATGCTGGGTCATCATCCTCAACTTGTTCGATATCCTTAGCATCCTGGATCTTCTCGTCCTCTTCGACTTCGTCTTCGATTTCGTCTTCGATTTCGTCTTCGATTTCGTCTTCGATTTCGTCTTCGATTTCGTCTTCGATTTCGTCTTCCGAAGTTTCGCGCTCACTGGACTCCTGTTGTTTTGCTGTCGCCGCAGCAAACATCTGAGTGAGGCGACCATTGAACGATGGCAGAGGTGCTGTTGACTGGGATGGCTTAGCGGGCTTCTGTGACCGTCTCTGCTCTGACGGCGTATCGTCTGTCCTCGCTCTCTTCAATGGTGTACCAATAATACTCGTCACTGTATGGTCCCCGATCGTGATGGTTGCCACCTCTTGCGAAGACCGTTTAGGTGGTCTGGTATTTGCACTGCTGAGAGGTGCGTTATCTAGAGGCTTGACTGCCCTTGCAATAGCGGGTATAGGTTCTTCAGGAGTCTCAGAGTCCGACATATCGTCTCGCAGGGACTCTGGGAGATAAGACCGTTTCAGCTTGGCTAGTCGAGTAAGGAGATCGTCCCCACCCTCAGTAGCGTTGGCAGCTGGCGCCGGACCCTTCCTTAGTTCAGCGCTGGGTGCCCCAGTCGCCTCCAATACATCACTCACAAGAGCGATCTCCTCTGCCACATCTTCCGTGGCCGAGTCATTTGCTGGTGCAATCACTTCCCTCTCCGTGGTGGGACTGGTCGCCTTCTTGACTGCTGGCCTCAGCTCCTCCCGGGGATCCAGCTTTCTCTCCACCCAGCGGGCCATCAAGTCTGACGCTTGCGCATCTCTAGCGAGGCTTCTAGCCGCTGCCATATTCCTCACGTGGCTGAGGCCTGAGGCATCTGCATCATTATCTGAGGCATCCGCTGGGTCCTCATCCTCCTGTGCTGGCGTTGATGCTTCGTCAGGGGCTCCATCAACCGAGTCCTCTTCGGTCGTTTCTTGTCGCGAAATGGTCAGTTTCTTGAACGCCGGCTGCTTGAACGTTGCCATCTGGGACATGGGCATGGTGTAGTCTTGATTCTCGAAGAGTTCAGTGAGCGAGTCTCTCAGATTGTCAAGCATACGCGTCTGATCATGCAGTAAGATGGTCCTCTTGTCGGGGCTGACGTTGACGTCGTAGAGGTGCGTGTCAAGCTGGATGTCTGCGAATATGAACGGTGATTGCGATGAGTTAAACGACTTGTAGACCTCATTGAAGACCTTGGCAAACTGGGGCAATCCGCAAGGTCGACTGTTGACGTAGAACATCTGACGGTCCGGTGTCTGTCTGCCCTCGCCATGATTTGGCCGGGAGACATATCCCTTGACCAGAATCTCCTTTGTCGCACCATCATCTAGGGTGGTCCATCTCTGACTTGAGCCGCTGGTCGCCGCCAACTCCAGCTTCAGGTCCAGAGCCACAAGAGCGGATATGGTCTTTGAGCCAAAGACATTGACAATGTTGTCCCGGGTCGCTTTGTTGCCTTTAGTCGAGAACAGAACGATGCGCTTGCCCTTGGTGGGCGTTTGGGATACAGTAAATTTGACGCCCGTCTGGATGCAAGCATACTGGTTGAGAAGGCTGATGACCTTGCCCCATTCCCGCTTGATGTTGCGTTCGAGTTCTCTGCGCCGTACGGGCAGATTTCGGAAGAGATCCTCAACAGATACTGTTGTGCCCTTCTGGGCAGCGACCACGCTGGTGTCTTTGAGCTTTCCTGATGTTTCGAATTCCAGTTTTGTCCCTTTGGGAGCATCTGACTGACGGCATGTTGTGACAGTGAAGTGCGAAAGCGCGCATAGTGACGAAAGAGCCTCGCCGCGAAATCCAAACGTCTCCAGAGTGGTGAGATCCGAGTAAGTTGAAAGCTTGGAGGTGTAATGTTTCAAGGCAACGGACTCGTAATTGTCTGGTGAAATGCCAGAGCCATTGTCCTGGACTTCAATCGAGTCGAGACCCTGGTTCTTAAATCGGACATCTATGTTGAGGGCATCGTTAGCATTGCTGCCACCAGACAGATTGCTGAGGCAGGGGCCATACCGATGCTCGTTGCGCCAGCGTCAAGGCCGTTCTCCACGAGTTCTTTCGCGACCGAGCAAAGGTCGACAATAACTTGGCCAGACTGAATTTGATGAACCTGGGTAAGAATTTGTGAGTAAAGTGGGACGAATGCTCCTGTCAGAAACCCACTTACAGAGCTGGCCTCGATGGCCTTGATGGTGGCCATTCCGTACTTCGCTTCTCACCCGGGCGTCCTTGGTGTTTCGCCCGACGACGGTCATGCGATCATCATTGGCGGCAAAGACAAGCACAGCGAAGATGTACCAAAAAGGCAAGCAAGCACTATACTCGTTGAAATGAGAAGTGGGTCTGTATCACATGTCGTTGATGGAAGCCAGCAGGAGACGCGTTAACGCGTTTCCACTATATGAGAGTTGATTATGTAACAAGTATTCGCTGTAAGTTGCTACAGGCTGTCTCCTGCCAGCTGTATTACATAAGCTCCTGCTATCGGCCCGACCCCATACATGTCTGGTACGGGCCCTAAGTTGGAGTGCTGTAACCCCTCCACACGATATTTCGTCTTCTGGGCAAGAGTCTATACGAACTTCTGCCATGTTTTCACAATCGACTCAGCGAATCACCATGACAGCACACGCATGCCACAACCGGAAAAGGCGCCGCCTCTTTACACGAGATGCCGACGCATGCAGCTTCCTGACTCTGGGTGTTCCGATGTTTCTTGGATGGCTAGCGCTCAATATCAAACCAGGTTGTTTCCCCTTCAACATGCAATACATGCTGCAGTGTAACCACCTACTGCAGCTTTTGGTGTGGCGTATCCAGCCTGGTGATGCGAGCTTATTACGTCCTTCTTCTATACTGTACACCACCAATACAGTAATCCATGCATGGCATTCTCTGGAAACCAGCGAAGCAGCAGTAGAGATGCTCAAAAGCAGCCATGACCCTTTGGTAACGGCAGATCATCATCTATCGTGCGGACTACACCTGATTTACGTATGTGCCTGCTGCCAAGCTCGAGTTCCCTTCCGTCCACCACACCGCCGGCACTTGCTGAGCGTGGTGTGTATTGTCCTTGCCATGGAGTACTTGCTAAGTGTTTGTTGAAATAACTACCTCTGTACAGTAGCATCGAGCCATCTCCCCACCTCAATGCGCCCGAAGCGTGCATGTCTGTATCATGGTAGTGTAAATCAGATCATCAGACTCGGCCTAACTGAATTTTAGGCCCAGACGAACTGCTCCGGCGGCTGTTCCAAAAACGCCGGGATGAACACTAGGATGAGCTTGTTTGCGCTGAATCCCAACGACCTTAACCGCTTGGAGTTGCTGTTTTGTTCCAGGGCATAATACTATTTCAAAGCCCGCCGGTGATGTTTTGTTTCGCGGTTCAAAACAGCGGAGGTTGACCGATGTTTGAGCCTCCTTCTTCTCCGGAGGCTGGACGAGATTGTCTCGTACCCTGACTTGACATTAATGACAGCCCTATTACCCAGGTCGCTCAAGTGCTACCAGGCCGGCATACGTGCTGTAGTAGTAGCTGCATGCCTAGACTGGATGTCCGCACACACAAATTGGCCGATCTGTCGTTGCAAAGTGTTTCAAGCACACCCGCCGGCGCAGAGTCGAATACGGCCAGTGCACGGACAGCAGACAAATAAATAGCTGGCTTGTGCAATGGGCAGCCAGGCAGCATGGAGGGATATGAGGTAGCCGAGCGCATCATCAGTATGATTGTCTTCGAAATGAGGTGGTATTGCATGGCAATCAAGATGATGCATACTGATGAACTGGGGTAGTTAATTGATATTTCCTTTTCCTTTCGTCGAGCCAATCTCGGGGGATTCCCTCGACTGCAGCGCGCTAGAAGTGGTAAAGATCGGTCTAGACTAGACAGGGAAGAATGCAAGAAGAACCACGGCACGGCACGGCACAGCACAGCACAGATAGGCAAATTCATTCAACACACCATCTCTAGGAAATACGGGATCCTAATTACCATACCTAGTCTGTACTACAAACACCGTACTACCTAGGTACGTACCATGCATGCATTAGCACATCAGTACAGAGCTTTCAGCGATTGTCAGGCGCACCAGTTGACATTCACTGATCAGCCTGCTTCGTAACCAGGGACCACCTAGGCAGGGACCGGGGCGATTCCAGGGCATGCGCGCCCACCCGCTAGCGGCAGTAGCGCTCCACCCGCAACTGGCTTGTGCTTGTCCCAGACTTTCCAGTCCGCATGTGGTCTTGCCTACCCGCCCGGCCGATAAACCTCGACGTTCCTTTTTCCCTCCCACTCCCCTCCCCATACATCCGAAAACCTTCAACAAACAACCCGACCTCCGACCCTCCCCCCCCCTCCTCCCACGATTCACGCAAGCAACACGGTCGCTGACGGCAGAACCGTCATCGATCGTCGTGGGAATGCAGAGGCGGTCCTCTGGCTCGGACGACGCCGCCGACTATAGCAATCCTACGCCTGTCAATGTCCACGCCAGCTCTGCCACGACTCTTCCCCTTGGTCTTGCTCAAGGCTTCGATGCCTCTGCCACCGGTCAAGCAACTAGTGCCCATGCCTACAGCCCGTCCATAGCCTCCGACAGCAGGCGCACAAGCTTCGACCTCCGCTCTCAGTCCGCTCGAAGTCGTCGATCCGGCAACTTCTCCTGGAAACAATCCACATCCACGGCGCAGAGCAATGGGTACATAGAAAAGGCGCCCCTTGCTCTGTCCGTCGACGCGTCCACAACGCCTGTCATGGCTCCCAAGGTAGACGAAGACTCAGACGATGTCGACAAGGTCCCAGACTCGAAGGGCGTTCTGCGCCGACCACGATCGAGAAATCCTTGGGCCATTGGTCTCCTCACGCTTCTCGTCTCCCTCGTGGGCCTGGGATTCCTTGCTACGATGCTCAATTCGACTGCAACACGATGTCTCGATCCAAAGGGCTGCATTATGTCCTACATGCGGCCTTCCTACTTCCATCTGAGCGACTTCGACACCGAGCACACCAGATTTGGCGGCAAATATTCCCTCTACCTTTACAGGGAATTGGGTGTCGAGGATGACCAAGAGATCAAGGTGCGTTGCTTACATGACTTCTCAAGATGCGCGAACAAGAGATGGCATACTATACGATGTCAACCATCATGACCAAATATTTTCAATGGCCGGTGCTGCTACATCCCGTGGGGACCTCTGTTGCGGAGCACCTCTCGACTAGGAGTAACGAAGCGAGAGGTCGGGCCTCGCATGTAGTGTCTCTTGCTGGCGCAGCCCACTTTGTGTTCGAAATTGCTGAGGGCTCACGCTGATTGCCATGTCATAGCTGCGAGGGACTCCCGTGCTTTTCATACCAGGAAATGCTGGAAGTTACAAGCAAGTGCGTCCGCTTGGGGCCGAGTCAGCCAATTATTTCCAAGACACTCTTCAGCACGATCCGAGTGTGCTCAAGCGCGGTGTGCGCAACCTTGACTTCTTTACGGTCGACTTCAATGAAGATTTTACGGCATTCCACGGTCAGACCATGATCGACCAGGCCGAGTACCTGAACGAGGCGATACGATACATCCTGTCCCTATATCTCGATCCGCGCATGACATGTCGCGATGCGGAGCTTCCGGATCCTACATCAGTCATGGTCGTGGGCCACTCTATGGGCGGTATCGTTGCGCGGACAATGCTCATAATGCCCAACTACCAAGCGCATTCGATCAACACCATTATCACCATGTCCGCGCCTCATGCCAGACCCCCAGTGTCTTTTGACAGTGAAATTGTCAGGGTCTATGACGAGATCAACGAATACTGGAGGAAAGCTTACTCTCAGCGTTGGGCAAACAACAATCCTTTATGGCACGTGACCCTCATTTCCATCGCCGGTGGTAGCTTGGATACTGTCGTGCCTTCCGATTATGCAAGCTTGGAATCTATTGTACCCGATACACATGGTTTCACAGTCTTCACCTCGACAATACCGACCGTCTGGACAAGCATGGATCATCAGGCCATCCTCTGGTGCGACCAACACAGGAAGGTTGTGATCCGCGCTTTGTATGACATCGTTGATGCTCATCGGCCATCACAAACAAAGCCTCGGGCGCAGCGGATGAACGTGTTCAAGAAATATTTTCTGACTGGAATGGAGGATATTGCAGAGAAGTCCGTCCTATTTCAAGAGCCCGACACTTTAGTCACTTTTGAAGAGAATTCGCACGACATTATCGCCCAGGGTGAGCGTTTGGTACTGCGTGGCCTAGGAAAGCATGAAAAGCCATGGGCGCACTTGGTGCCAATCCCGCCGGTGGGCTCATCCTCGAAGCGCTTCACGCTTCTGACGGACGAGACGCTAGATGGCATTGGAGAGTCCGGGAAGTTGGAAGTCCTGCTGTGCAGTGTACACACGTTGCAGCCGGGTCAGGCTGGCACAATGCTTCCTTTCAAGCTAGACTTGTCTTCTGGCGAGAGCAAGACGGCCACTCGACTGGCTTGCAAAAACACAGCACCGGATGTGATCCTACTGCCTGCGTCCACGCGATACACACACCAGCCATTCTTCCCTGCGAGCGGAAGACCAATCCCGCCGTTCTCTCATCTGCAGTACGACCTCGAGGACATTGCGGAACACCAATTTGTTGTCGTGTTGGACAAGGGCGTTTCTTCGTCGGGCTTTGTAGTGGCGGAGTTCAGCGACTTCGCCAGCTCTCAGAGAACGCGACATATTACCCTGGAGCGTTTGCTGACACTCGGCATGGACTTTCGCTTGCCCACACATCGGTCTACTGTCACAGAGATCACAATACCGGTCGTACAGTCCAGTTTGTTGTCCTACAGACTGGAGCTTAGTGAGCAGGGCTGTGGCAAACAGAAGGAGCTCTTTGCGCCGCTGGTCCGACAGTACCTTGAGCAGCCTTACGAGTCCAAATATTTCGTCAACGCCAGGCACGCAAGCATCAGCATGCATGGCATCGCCCCATACAATCCACCTCCCCTGAAGACCAAGGCCGTCGAGGGAGGTCTTAGCTTCCAATTCTGGGCAGATCCAACTTGCGAGTCGCACATCGATGTGCGCCTGACTGTTGACGTTCTAAGCAGCATGGGCAAGCTCTACATGCGCTATAGAACTGCTTTTGCTGCATTTCCTCTGCTGGTTGTGGCCTTAGCCATACGAAAGCAGTTTCGCGTGTACGACAACCAAGGCATCTTCATTGGATTCAACGAGAGTCTGGAAATGTGTCTGAGCAAATCTCTTCCGCTTATCTTTGCATCATTGACGCTGCTTTCAATATCCGTGGGAACTTCCGGATCGGGCTCTGTGAGCTTCTGGCCATTACGCGATGCGAGCTGGAGCATCGATTTTCGCCAGAATGATCTACTGGCCGGCACCCAAGATCCTTTTTTCTGGTTCATGGTACCGCTGATCGGAATATGCTGTGTTGGGGTATGCTGGGTTATCAACTACATGGTGTTGGCTGTCACAGCCATATTCAGCGCGCTGTATGGTTGGCTTAGTTTCCGCCCCGCATTTGTTCGTCACGATGATAGGAGACGAGCTGTGCCTCATGGCTTCAAGCCGTCCTCCCCGCGGCGGCGTCTGGTCACAACCGCCGTCCTTCTCCTTTTGGTTACGACGTTTGTCCCATACCAGTTCGCGTACGTGGTGGCGTGCCTGGTACAACTCATCACGACCGTACGTGCCCATCGCATTGCGGCAGAACTACCATCGAACGCCAATCGGAGCTTCTACAACTACGCGCACGCTATCTTCGTGCTAATGCTGTGGATTCTTCCCATCAACATTCCCATATTGGTCGTGTGGGTCCGCAACTTGACGGTGCACTGGTTTACACCGTTCTCGTCTCACCATAATGTCATAGCCATCATGCCGTTCATAGTCCTGGTCGAGACTTTTACCGCGGGCAAGATGGTTCCGCGCTTGACAAGCCGTCTACGTCACCTGACCAGCGTGCTGTTCTTCTGTGTGGCGGTCTACGCCGCTATATACGGTGTCTCCTACGCGTACATGCTTCATCATCTCGTCAATTTAATAGCGACATGGCTTGTTGTGGTGCACTCCACGGTGGACTCGTGGTCTTGGAGAGGGTGGGCCATGTTTGAGGGCAATCTTGACGCAAGGAAAGTGGGCAAGACGCCTTAGGAGGGCGTCTAATCACTGTTTGCGACGCTGTGTGTATCGCTGGCTTCATTGCCATCCACTCATAACATCCCTCAGAGAGCCAATTTCACATTCAGCATTGCGAGGGTACGACTTGTTTGACCTTCACTTCATCGGCGTCTTCCATAATAGCGGTGGCCTTTTGGGATCTTCACGGCCTCCACGACTCATTCTGCAAAAAGACGGCGTTCGGCAGGATACACTATCTTTTTTTGTTTACCACGGAGAGCGGTTGGTGGCATGGCATTGCGACTTGCACGTTTATGTGGATCTTTGGCTTCTTTTTCCTTCTTTTTGGGAAACGTCAGAAGATCCGTCTTAATGAAGAAGAGTTCTCAGATTTGGAGTTTCTGGGATTCTTCACAATAATGCTCCTTTATTCTTCTGTCCTTCCCCGTTGTACTTCTCACACACTGCATCGGAAGAGCCGGACCTACATTGGGAGACGACGACTTCACGGGGCACACCTTTATTACGATCTTGCACAGCGCGTGCCATCACAGAACAACGGCATGGGAAAGCCCACCTTACGACTAGACGGCGGGATGTGGACCGACGATGCATGAGGGCGCGGGATGTCTGTCACCTCCCAACTCGCCTCACTTTAGATTTTCTGGGAACTGATTGGTCGCGGGCTGAGGTCCCCCGACCAGGCTCTGAGCGCGGCGGCCAAGGGGGCCCGGGGGTGCGGGATGATAACATGCGGTTGGAACGGCTGACGGCTGCGAGATTCCTTGGCTTAATGGATGACTGGCACGGAGGCATACCACGGGAGACTTTCTGGGTCTAGCAGTCTGCCCGGCCAGCAGAAATTCAGGAATAGAAGAAGAGTGGGAGTGCTCGACAGCCGAGACGAAAGCTTGGTATGCTTTGAAAGCATCTTAATGAATGGAGTACAAAGTGTAAAGAGACGAAGGGAAAGTACATATCAACACACTACTTGTTACATATGCTATGTCTTGCTCGTCAAGAGAACCGTTCACCATGGGCAATAGGTCACAGCGTACGTCGCCCCTCCCTGAACCACAACCGTGCCGTTGTCAGCGTCCCCTGCATGCACAAGGAGCAACTGCAGCCTCACTGTCCATCATCTGCAAAGAAGGCTACTGGCCGCCTGTACACAAGCCCCACCCCACCAGCTCAAATGGCATCCTCGGCCGCCCACAACAGTGACTTCTAATATCAATCAAACTGTTGTCTATGCATCCAGTCTCTTCTGCGGGTAAATGCTGGGGGTAAGTGCTGCGGGCCCTTCGAACAAGCGCTCCGAGCGGTGTTTCGAGCCTTGAATGACTCTACGAGACAACAGAAATCCGGGTTCCTATTTCGACTCACGCACTCACTACTCGCTGTGTCAGGGAGTACATACCTAGGCAGGAGCTCAGGATGTACCCGGCCCTGCCTCAACCTGGCGCCAGCCTCGTACCGCTTCCAACATGCGAAGGGCCCAAGCTGAAGCCTTTTAAGTTCGACGGCGCGCAAGACATTGAGTTCCTCGACTATATCGGCGAGGGCTCGCATGCTCATGTCGTCAAGGTCAGGATTTATAGTCGCATATATGCGCTGAAACTGGTGAGTGCGACAGGTGAACGTCAATGAGGACTTGCCTCAGTCTGCCATCCGGCATGAATGGAGCTGACGTGAATAGCTTCGATTCATGGACGATGATGCATGGCCCTGTCCAAATTTTGATCAGGATCACACAGATCCTGAGCTCATGACCGCCTTCTACAACCACTCCGAGCCCTTCAGCAGCGAGTGCCGCGCGTTCGGCCGCCTCCAGGAAGCGGGCCACGAAGAGCTGGCGATCAAGTGCTATGGCTACGTCCTTTTGGATGAGAAACACGAATACGCCCTGCTAGAGCGGTTCAAGGATCTACCTGGGGAATATGGCAAGGGACTCTGGCTCTACGGTAGCATGGACGAGCCGCGCGAAGAGGACGAGACGCGCCGCCGCTTTGTAGGCGAAGATGGGCCCGCCCCGCCGATCCGAGGAATCGTGAAGGAACTTGGTCGCGATCTGGGAGCGAATGAGGAGAGGCTAAATGCGACTATTGCGCGGAATATTCTCCGGGACATCGCGCAGCTGCAACAGCTGGGCATCATCCGTCTCGATGTGGAGGCCCGTCAGATTATCAACCACAAGATCTGCGATTTCAGCACCGCCCTCACTACGCCTCATTATATCATGACGCCGGAGCTGAACCCACGCTTGACTACAAATATGATGACTATCTTGGAGGACAGGACATTTCTGCTGGCTATCAGTGATTATTTCCAGTTCGACGACATGCTGAAGGAGTGGAACGTCATGCATGAGGGCCGAAAAGGTATCACGTCGGCCTTTGCGTATCCCAACGGCACAGGTCTCATGAGCACGTCTCAGAGGAGGCTGCGTGGAAAGCCTGACGAGAATATCTTTACGTTCACAGATCCTCGGATCTACGACTGGAGAAAGTATCGAGCCACCGCAGAAGTCGTGGCACCCAGCGACACGAATAGAGTATGCACAGGTCGGATATCAAAGAGGCGTCACCGGCAGCCCTTGAAAGGTGCACCGCCTAGGTGGTACCATCGTTACAAGGGCCCATGTGATGCAGCGTTACATTTTGGATGCCCTTGTCGTCACACAGGAGTCTGGGACTTCAGAGGTGGTCTGATATTTCCTCGTGTATATGAAGCCGCGGGCGCCTGAAGTAATGTAGAAGTGTACTAAGTAAATCTTACACATGAGCAATGGTGAAAATACAACTGGCATGCCTACGTTGCCTGCTAAAAGTTATATAAGCCGCACATCGTCCCGCTTGAAAGCCTGCAAACTATGTGGTCCTCACCCATCGTGAAGGGAATCTTGTGAAACCTCCGAGTGGAGTCATTGATAGCTCCCCCAAGAGATGAGAGGCGCCCAACGACGAAGCCAACGTGCTCCATCTGGCCACTCAAACATACTCAAGATGCCATTCCAAAGCTATTCGCGGTGACGAAGCCCACGGTGTCTAGGACTCGAGGTCAATGCCACCTTCGTCGTTGGTATTGGCATCTAGATGTTCTGAGCAAATTTCAAAAGGTAGGACTGCTACCGAAGACAGCAGACTACAATCGTGCCACCACACTCCAGATGTCGACTTCGTGAGAGGTCAATTTGAGGCCAGCCTGTTCAGTCTGGTCAGCCTGAACAGGATCAGGATCAAGTTTGCTGACAGCCTTGAGAAATTACTTACTGCATGTGCCTGGGAATCTGTCCCATGCATTGATGTATACCTACATGGAGGATTCCAGTCAAAATTGCATCCCCTTCCCACAATGTACCTACTTCTCATCAGAGCATTTCTTTTGCAGTCTCCCCTGGCTCTGAGAAAACGAGTTTTCCTAGTTCAGAATAGCCACCTACACCGGCTTTGCTGACCACCAGATATGCAGACATTGCAACAACTCCCCACAAAGCAAAGTTCAAGCCAACAGAGACAGTGAGCTAAGCTTCAGTGTCAGCCAATTTGAAGAACACAAAATACCATAGTGGAGGATGGCTTTGCCTTACCGGCACAGAAGTCGAGCTGATACCACTCGCCACACACTGCCCCGCAGCCTCCACGGCTCGCGCGACGGACATGAACCTGACCACCTCCTTGCTGTCCCTGGCCAGAAGCCCCAGCAGCCAGAAGCCGTAGTTATAGGCCAAGCTGAAGTTGATGGACCAGAAAATGTACAACGCCCAGCCTCTGCCGAAACCGCTGTCCGGCCAGTCGAGAGACGGTGCCTGAGCGGTGTATTCAGTCTGGACGATAGTGCCCCAAACCCAGCACCCGCCTATCAAGGACATCATGAATAGATAGGCATACCGAGCCCGTTTGTTGAGGTCGAGGTATGTCCAGTCCAGGAACGCACCGAAAAGTAGCGTGGTGGCTACTTGGGCGAGCGCGGAGACGAGGGAGGCCAGGGCGCGGGACCGCACCGAGAAGTAGAGCGAGAGGTATGAGCTGTTGTATGGCAGCTCGAATGTTACGTAGAAGAAATATGGGAGGCTGTGGTGGGATCTCGGTCAGCTTTGAGCCATTTCGTCGCATCTGGTCGTGACACTTCGCCGCGATACTCACATCAGCAGGCATTCCTTCCGGCACAAGACTCTGAGCAGTGCTCTTAGTTCTTCAGAGTCAGGGACCTTTGGGGCTAGCTGCACTCGACTCCCGTTTCTGCGCTGGACTTTCTCCGGGGACGAGAGGAACAGGGCTACGAATAGGCCCAGGCATTCTGGAATTCCACCAGATCAGTAAACTTGACGCACACGGCGTGCCAGTGGGCTTGACTTACGCAGCACAACAAAGACGATATAAGTCCTCCAGTCCAACTTTCCCAACGTTTTCCCAGCATAGTTAAAAGCCAAGTTGATCGCGCCCCCCAGGATCGATCCGCTGTTTCGATACGCGAGCCAGTACGACAGATATCGGCCACGCTTTTCGGGTTCCGGGTAACTCAGCATAATCGAGCCCTCAGCAGCCCAGAATATGCCAGCGCTGAGGCCACATAGAGCCGAGCCTAGGTAGACAAACCACACGGTCCCGCAGCGATTATTGGTGTAGAGCGAAGCGGAATAGACCACGTAGCCGGTGGTGCCGAACATCAGGGCTATTTTGAGGCCGAAGCGGTTGGCGACCATACTGCCGGCGAGGCAGGCAAAGGTCATTGTTGCGAATAGGATTGCGTTTCCAGCCCTGGGATCGTCAGCATATTTGAGTTCAAGGGAGAAGTTGACGCCTCACATGACGAGATACGGTGTCTGTTGGCCTCCAGCACCAGCCGATTGCATGGCATTCCATAGTCCTGGAGCCGCAAAGGCTGCAATGCCTACTATCGTGGCGTTGAAGAACACACCTCGTTCCCAGTTGTAGGGGCCATCGGAAGCCTCATGAGATGGGTCCTTCTGAGAAGACGTGTTGGCCTCGACCACATTGCCTTCAATGTTTTGGTCTTGAGTGCCTGTCATGCTGGTTCAAGCAGAGTGCGGTGATCCCAACTTTTCCCAGTGATGAAAGACTCCGGCAAGCTGCAGACGATCAAGATCAGGTGTAGTGCAATGTGCCTGGCCTCAATAACCACCATATAGGTATTTATAGTCGACCAAGCCAATTCTCGTGCCTGATCATATCGCCTTATCGTTATTGCTCAGAACTAGAAGGATTAATTGCGAGTGCTGCAGGCAGCGGATCGATTTCATCCCTGATCTTGAGGAGCAGCCAATCTTGAGCAGCGTCAGAATAAGAAAATCCACAAAAACCCATGTAGTGATGGTGTGGGAGAATGGCGCAACCGGCGCCCCTCCGGCGAAGAGTCCACATACCGGGAATATCACAGTCAGCATCATCCATCCTGCAGTGCCCAGATATCACTGTCCGGATGAGTCCACGTCGTTCTTACACTCGAAAGTCAACGCAACAGAAGATGACATCTCCAACTCACAAACTCATCCCCTTCGCCATCCCAGGTCAAAAGCCCACATCCACCTTCCTCCCCCATCCAACCCCCTCCCCCTTCCCCCTCGCGCTCCAGCCCGCACCAACCTGGGACCCGACCCTCCCAGAAGCCATCGCCACCATCCACGCCCTCGCCCGCACCGGCGAGCTCGCCCGCCTGCTCCAGCAGCACGGCGGCGCGCTCCTGCTCCGAGGCCTGCCCGTCCGCACGGCGGCCGACTTCAGCGCGGCGGCGCACGCGCTCGGCTTCGCCGCGCACGAGGAGGTCGGCCGGCCGCCGGTGCGCCGGGTGCTGGCGCGCAACGTCAAGACGGCGAACGAGGGCCCGCCGGAGCTGCCGATCTGGCCGCACAACGAGTACGGCTGGTCGACGATCAATCCGGCGTGGGTGGCGTTTTGTGCGGTGGAGGTTGCTGAGTCTGGTGTGTATTGTTTGCCCAATTTCCACGAGTAGTATTTGGAGGGCGGGGGGATGGGGTTTGGGATGTGGCTGACGTTTGTTTTTTCTTCTATCGGAATTGTAGGCGGAGAGACGCCGATTTTGTCGGGGCTGGGGTTGGTGAAGGCGTTGGAAGAACAGGCTCCTGAGTTTGTGGAGAAGCTGCGCAAGAAAGGCGTCAAGTATGTGTACCGCTATGGCACCAGTACGATAGTCTCGACCACCGGAGCCAGCGTGATCGACGCATACGGCCAGCATGTCCAGCCAGAAGACGACGAGGAGACGGCACGCAAGAAGGTGGAAGCTGAAGTGAGGAGGCACAGCAATGACTTCAAGTGGCATGATGACGGGTCGTTGAGTGTAACTCACGTAGTACCCAGTAAGCAAGTAATCTTGTTTTCCCCCAGTCGAAAGGGACATGCTGTCGTCAGAGACACTAATTTGAGGATCCACGACGGCAGTCATCCGAAAACACGAGGATTATGGCCTCACGACCTGGTTCGGCAACTTGACCAGCGCTTGGGGAAGAAGCAAACACCACGGCGCCACAGAATCCCCCTATCTGGGAGACGACGGCTCGTACCATCCGCCACCGCTATACGGAGATGGTACCGTGATCGAGAGTCACTACCTGGACCTGGCCCTTTCGATCGCCGAGGCGGCACAGGTATTCGTGGAGTGGCAGCAGGGCGACATGGTTTTGCTTGATGTAGGTTGCCTTCATTTGCTGTGATTCTTGGAGCGTGCTGTGATTTTCGCTGATCGATGGTTGCCCGTACGTGAACAGAACTACGCAGTCCTACACTCGCGTAGGGCTTGGACTGGTAGGCGCGTGGTACTGGCGGCATTGTGGGATGATCAGCCAGGCGTGACAAGGATCTCGGACTATGGTGCAAGGAAACGAGTGAGTGAATGCTTAAAGTAGGGGGCTCGACGCCTCACTAGAGAATCCGAAAAATTACAATCCCAGCCCGATCCAGATCGACATCCTTGACCACCGGCTTGCTCTCCTTACTCTGCGCCGCCGCCGCAACAACTAGCTCCAACGCATCACGAACAGCCTTCTCCTTCTCCGCACTGTCTTCTCCAACCGTCACGCGTTCCCAGTCCACACACAACGAGAGGTATTCGAACAGGGTCCCCACGATAGAATCGTAGTCATCTCGCTTGGCGTGGATCTGGCTGAGGGTGAGTGCATTCCATGCTAGCAGCGGTGCCCCAGATTGAGCTGGGAGCACGAGTGCGGGTGCACCGTTCAGGAGCACGTATCTGAGCACTGATTCTCCGGGTCGCGCGGAAGATGTCCACATCCCTAGACGGTGCGGCTTTATACCCAGCAGAACGACTGCGAGTCGTCGCGGCGGCGGGACTGTGGCTTGCAGAGTTGGAGGCGGGGAGGATGGTCGCTCTTCGGCTGCAGGTTCGGTGACCTCGGACAGAGGGGCCGGTTTCGACCGATGCATCAGCGTCGTCAGCTTTTCGTTGATCTTGGAGACACTGTGTTTGCTTTTCTGGCTGAACGAAGCTGTCGTAGGCGAGGTCACAGCCGGGGGCTCTTCAACTGCAGGTATGTCGCAAAGATGAAGCACCTTTGCACTCTGCGCAACAAGCGTCTCCCCAACTCTGTAGTCACCAAAGAGAAACGGCCCGTGACAAAACACGACGTCGGGTTGCATCGTCCTCGGAATGATTGGCCTCCTCGCACTGGCGAACAGATACGGACTGAACCAGCCCTTCTCCACCGCGAGATAATCGGCCACACTCGAGAACAGGCTCGGGTCCGCGTGCGTGGAGCTTCGGAAGAAGCCCAGCTTGGCGTCCTCGACCGTGTGTTTGTATTTCAGCGTGATGGTCAGCGTCTTGACGCCCGTGGTGGCCAGGTTCGCGCTGTGGACGGGGATGATCCTGTTGAGCGGCTTGTCGATGAGGAGCTCGTTGCCCACCTCGACGGCCGCCTTGAATCCCGCGTGGAGGCCGAGTTCCACAATGATGGTGTCCCCGAATGAGTCAACCATCATGTCGGAAATGGGTCCCATGGCTGGCGACGCGACCATGGCTGCGCCTCCTGTGGCGGCCACGACGGTGTGGACAGCCAGATCCCGGAAGCGTATGCATGGAAGGAGAAGGGGCGAGGAATCTCCCCATGGCGACAAACAGACGACTGATGTTCCTGTTGCTCTTAGCGACTCATATGTGGAGACAACAATCCGACCGGTCATGGACTATGCATCGTTCATTAGCTGGTGATCGTTGTTGCACTTGGAAATCAAAATCATTTACCCCGGCGAGCTTCCTCACGATCCATGCTGCTTGTTTCTGGTCCTCCGTTTGGACCGAGGATGGATCGATGGGACCTAGCGCAGACATTGCAGATCTTTCAATGTTGTCACTTCAATCACTTTGCTTGACTCTTGAACAGTGAACACTCCTCACTACAGTATCTGCCATCTTGTGGGCAAACACCGACCGTGACGAGGTGAGGTGGCGGGTCGTGTGCATATCATTTCTGCCTTGGCACAACCCTTGCTTTTGGTTAACTCAGTCATCTCAGACCAGCAGCACTTCGACACAAGGACAGACCATCTAGACCATTACCTGAGCGCAATAGATCCATGCTTCAACCTCCTCGATGCCTTTTCCGCCGCATGCGCATCACCAAAATTACGATTACCACGGTTGCACTTCCCAGACTGCTGCCCCGACGCCGGGGCCGTGATGGAGCAGACTCTTTTATTTCACTTTCTTTCTCATGGTGTCTTTCAGAAGGGTCGCCTCAGTCACAAACTCTCTTTCGCCGATTTTGAGGGCAAGCTAAAGGTTGTTGGCACCTCTGGCCTCTACCTATAGTATGTAGTACAACACTGCTGACAGCCTGCTCAAAAGACACCGTTGCGGTCTATGGTTGATTCTGACATTTACTGGAACCTTACTGTCTGTAGTAACCAACAGGGGTAGTCCTGCTTTGCAGGGCATTCACGTTATGAATAGCTTCACTTCACTCAATAGCTTAGATAAGCAGGCTGGCAGATAAAATTATGCCAGTTGTCTTAATTAGATTTTACTCAATCTAACGAATTAAATAATAGAATATTAAACCTTAATTGCTTTTTTATAAATAGTAGCTATATAGCTTATATTATTTCGCAAAATAAATTAGAATTGAATAATTAATTGACCTCTATTTTCCTTTTCAATTTACCTTCGAATTTAAGCTTAGTTAACTGACCGTATTTACACGATCTTTTTTTTTATAAATTAATTCATTTTAAGCATTTAATTAACCGCCTTTACGCGATTTTTATATTTATAAAAAAAATCTAATTAATTGCAATTATACAATCCGTGTCGGTAGGTTATATCACCGGTGGGATACAGTAACGTATACGTTGGGTTATGAGTCGATTCTATTGTTGGTCTAGTTTTGTTTGTCTAAGTTGAAGCCGTGGGCTAGAGGGCCCACGGCGGTTGAAGGCCGTCAACTTCTGCTTAGTCAGCGCCGGCTGCAGGGCTAACCCCTGCACAGCGCACGGGCGCACGGCAACTGCTATATTATTCCCACAATCCGGATATATTAAATAAATAAGCTATCGTATTACGATATATAGCTAAATTTATAAAATTTTCCCTAAAGCAAACAATTCGTTGTAACTTTTCATAATATTTATATTCTAGATTTTAAATTAGATATAACAAATTATATTGAAATTAGCAATTCTAATTGCCTTCGACCTAAAAAGATTAAGAAATATCGGATTAAGATCGATCTTTATTTTCCTTTCTTTTACGGATAATCGTCCTTAAATCTAATATAATAATTTTTGATTAATCGATTTTTATCGTCCTTTGAATTACTTAAATCAACCTTTTTATAAATATCTTTTTTTCTTTATACGATTTATTTATAAATAAAATTGATTAAAGATATCTTATATTAAAGCGTTATATATAGAAAGCGCTTTATTTCTTTTAAGATTTTTTTAAAATTCGATTAGAAAATATCTAATAAATAAGCTATTATATTAAATAGAAAAATCGTAAAGCAAACTACCTTATATTTCGATATTTCTTTATTCGAAAATAATTTCTAGAATATAAACGCCGATTATAGTAATTAAAGAAAAAAGGATTTTATCGATATAACCGAAAATATAATCTTTTACGATTTTTTCGTTATTAAACGAAATATTTTTCGTAGCTATTTCCAAAACCTTTAACGCGAATCTTAAATTATAAGCGCCGATTTAAATATACTATTTTGGGATTTCGATATAAAAGACGTTCGAGATATAATAATTAAATATCTTGATTATTTACAAAATAATATTATAAGATTATAATATTTCGAGCAATTTTTTATCGTTAATTATAATATAATGTTTTTAATATAAAAAGTTCGCGAAATTTTGGAACGATAAAATTGACAAGTAAATATTTTAAGATCTTTCGATAAAGATATTGATAAATAAAATCTATATATCGATATTATAATTAATAAAATAAAATGAGTATTTTTACGATTTCATTTAATAACGTTAATCAAAAATAAGCAATTTAGCGCTGGATAATAAAATTTGGATCTATAGAGCGATATATATAATTACGTAATTATATAGCTTCTTTATCGTATATATAGTATTTCTATATACTTTTAATTTTTGAATCTAGCTTTTTAATTAATAATATGATTTAATATTTATCTAATTTTCTATTATAGATTGAATTATAATAGCTAGCTTCCCTTTCTAAATAAATCAAAGCTATTTGAAATAAATTATATTCAATCGAAATATTAAATTTATTTTAAAATTTTCGCGAAGATTAGAAAGCGCAATATATATTTATTTATATTTATTATTTATTATCTTTAAATTAATGGCTTATTTAAATTTAAAATTACAATTAAAATTATCGCATTAGCTTTATATTATTAAATAATCGATAACTCGAAATCTTTATAAATTAATATATTATTAGCGTTATAATAAAATTTAAATAATTTAACTTTATATATTTTTAATTATATAAATGAGATTATCTATCAGGGCACACCTAAATTGCTAATAGGGCACACCTTTAGTTTCTCGCACTGTGGATCTACTTTTAGGGATGTTACCAAAAATTTATATAATATCCCTAAGCTCTACTTTTAGAGATATCACTAAAAACTTTTACATCCTAAGGCTCCACTTTTAGAGATGTCACTAAAATCGATTTCACGAATTTCACGTAGAGGGCTTTTTCTTTTGTAAAATTATGAAATCTAGTTTTGGTAATATCCCTAATTTGGTGATACCCCTAATTTAGTGATGTCCCTAGTTTGGTGACATCCCTAAAAGTGGATCCATAGTGCGAAAAACCACGGGTGTACCTTGTTAGCAATTTAGGTGTGCCCTGATAGATAATCTCATATAAATCTATATAAAATACCTTTTAAATTTAAGATCTTTAAATCGATTAATTGTATTATTAAGCGCTTTTTCTTTATGAAATCTATTAATATTAAATTTATTAAACTATATCTCTAATAAAATATATAATTTATAATAAATATCGTTCATATATAAAATAAGCGTATTTATAATATTAAATATCGAATAATCGAAATTAATATAAACGATTAAATTTAATTAAATATAAGCAAAATTTATAAATCACTTTTTAAATAAAACCGGAAATTCTAATTTCTCCGGGCTAATTTATATACAATTATTAAAAAATTAACTTGTAAATATATATATATATATTAGATTTCGAAATTAATATTAAATCCCAAATTAATTTAATAATAAATATATTCCATTTATTATCTTATAATTATACTAATAATTCCTTCAAATATAAAAAACCTTTACTTTAAATAATCGCTTACAATAATAAAGGTAAATTCTTTAAAATGAATCGGATTATAAACGCTTATATATATATATAGAAATTAAATAATTTTTAATTCGGTTAAGAATATATATACCTAAGGATAATTTATAGAAAATACGTTATAATCTATCGTTAGATATAAATAGGCTTATCGATAAATATTATTAAAGATACGAAATATCGAAAATAAAGATTAAGCCGCTTAAGGTAATTAAATTCAAGATTATTGAGCCGTTTAAAGCTTAGAAAGTGAGGTTTATAATAGAGCCGGTTATATAATTATAAAAAGCTATGGATGGATTAATGGGAAAATTGGTTAAAAGAGAAACGTTAAACTTAAAGGTTTAAAATATTATAGATTATAAATTTTAGGAGGAAGCGCTATTTAATAATACCCTTATAACGAAAACGTTAATTTTTCTTTTTATCGCCCGGCATTTATATCCCTTAAAGGGGGTGCTAAGTAATTACTTTCTTAATTGAATTGCAGGCTCAAAACCAATTTCTCCTAGATAGCTAGTTTGCAGAGAAGTTAACTAATTAAACAATACTAAATCTGACCATACGGTAGCCCATTACAGTACGACTCCAGGAGGATCTGGGTAGTAACGTGCTCGGAAGTCCCACTTTGTGGGCGAGCTGCTCATCTTCAACAGTGCCGATGATAAGTTACGGCGGTTTCTAATAGTATCGATCTAGGCGTTGATACACCATAGCTTCAATGCAGAGTCTATGTGGATATTTGCTGTACCTATCCACTTAGGTTGGTGAGTAGGTATATCTGACAACGAAGAAGATCTACCCATTTTTGTCCTCCAAGTTATGAGCGAGGTCTGGAAGTTGATTGAGCAGGTACGGGTCTCCGAAGGTCATGCGATATTATCAAGAGGCGCAGGGTTAGCCAACCCTTTCGGACCCCTTTGTACTGAGATATCAGCCATATCAACCCTTAACCTTCTGACCATGCACCCAATGACTGGCTGGCGCAGTGGCATAGGCGATGGACAAGAAAACCACGAAACGAACTTACGCCTCCACAACCGAGCGCATGGTGCCTGGGTTCGGCCCGAGATGTAAGCCCAGGCCCGGGGAGCGATGTCTCCCCTGGCCAAACTCTTTTGTTGTGTCCTTCTTTTTATTTCTGCCAGCTCGTATTTTGACTCTTCTGGTGTCCTTCAAGAGCTCGCTTGATATGACTGGCACTGGAATATGGCAAACGGTAGTGCGCTTGGTGGCTGGACCGTGCGCGCTGTGCGTAGGGCCCCTTCGCAGCGCAACCACGCCTCTGAATGGCGCCGCAGGTGTTGACTGGGATGCTTGGTTTGTATGGGAGATCTAAGTATATAGATTTACGAGTAATACTCAACACATGAACAAGAACCCCAAATTCTGCCGCATGGCGATTGATAGGATGCAGGTGAAATTGTGCGTATGGTCGCCACGTCATTGCCTCCTACCACTCAAGTTCCAGATGCCATCCACCTCGCATAATGTAACGGCCTTCTTCAAAGCCTCTCCGCCTTTAAGTAGGAGGACGTTCCTTCAAGCTCTTGCTGCTCGAACAGCCGATTAGAGCAGTGATATGAGGCTCGGCTCGGGGGCGCCAGAACCTCGAAGCTTTGCGGCAGAGACACATGTGGGAGCTTCACGTTGCACCGTTGATGGAACGAAGTCAAGACCATTATGAGTGGTACATTACGAATTCACATTGTTATAGGTCCTCCATACCTTTCGTACAATCAACTATATACATCCTTTTGCATCTAGACGTCACTTCCTTCTTGCGTGCTGTGTCCGTCCAATCTGGTCATCACTGCTTCACCATGCTCCCCTGCTTCTTTTCGAGTGGGCCTCCCGATTTCCTCTCAACAGCCACATCAGAAAGCTAAGCACTTCCCGAATTTACGTCCCGAGTCAGCAAAATTCGAATAGGCTATCGTGAGGTACATGCAGGACTCATATACTAATTTCAGGCCTGCAAGAGGTTCCGCGCCAGAAGCGCATTGAGGGCCGCCATGACGATGGCTATGACACCAATCACTAGGACTATGAGCGCGTCTAGAGTGAGCTCAAGGGCTAGTGGAGGATCGCATCTCAGTCTTGGTGTTGGTAGATGCAGATCGAGTGGTAAATGGTGAGGGACGGTTTAGTGACTTGGCTCGTGGTTCTTGTCGCAAGTTTGTGTAGACGTGCCCGATGAGTCTTGTTGCAGCAGAGAAGACGTCGCGGTGATGATGAATGGGGTGCTTTCGTGTGAAATGTCGATGTCTAACTTCTAACAATCTCTCTCACACATCTCCTCCCAAGCGCTATGTCCAGGCTCCCCATCACCACCTTCGTAAAGGGTTTCATATCGGTCCCCCATAACCAGTCTCTCGGCCTGCTCTTTGAGCGCGTCATGCTTTTTGTCGAGCCAATCGTAGCCATCAATCGTATTAATCATTCTTGTTCGTACTCGAGGCGTCCATTTCCAAGGCCAGACAAATCGAGCGTAGAATTTGCGGAGACGCGGACCTTCACAGCTCGTTCTGCCACTGGCCAAGCGCGCCAGCGATCCTACGATACAAGCATAACCTTCCAGTATCATGTCGCCTTGCGCCTTGGTTAATTGCACCCGTTCTGCGGGTCTGGAGTCCCACGGGCTTATATCGCCCATGACCAGGCGTATTGTTAGGCCGTCAGCGCTAATCTTGTCTTTGACAAAGTCAATAGTTTGTTCCCAAACCTGAAGCGCGGCGCTGCCTTGACGAGGCCACATCTGATGTTCATAGGGCGGAAAGGCGAGCTCGAGGAAGCGAAGCTGGTCGAGACAGTCGGCGGGGACAATATTGCGGAGGAAGTAGCTTACTGCCAGCTGATCGTAGACGTACGATCCGTCTGGGCGGTCGGATCGCCAAGCGGGAATATGCCAGGGTTGCCTGCAAGTAAAATCGTGTATTACGAAGCGGTTATCTGAGAAGAAGACGATCTGTGCATCTTTGTATAGGGTGCGGCAGACAAGGAATAGGTCTAAGGGAGGGGCCCAGCACTGGCACCATGATGAGAAGGCGCTGTGTCGGCGGCGGCAGAAGCATTCGCGGCCCGTGTAGCCCTTGTACCGTCGAGGGTCCTTGCACCTCCAACACGTGTCAAACTGACACCCATTATGGAGATGGGGCGGGCACACTAGGCCTCGACTCCCGCCTTCGGTTTCATGGCAACCAAATGAGCTTTTGAAGAAGGCGTGGTGGTTTCTGAACCAGGAGACTTCGCAGTATGGCGTGACGAGATCAGTGTACTCGAGTATGCGAAAGCGTAGCTCGCGTGGTAGCGACAAAAGGCGAGATGTCGTCGTCGTATAGGATACTGATATATTATTAAGCATGGTGTTCGTTTCAAAAGCGGGCGTAAGGGAAATGCCGCGGGCTTGCATGGCTGCGTCCTCTGCCATCTGCCGTAACTGAGGAGTATGTTTCCTGCTGAGGCGAATCTGGCAGTCCTTGAGCGGCGATAGCAAAGTAAGTGGCGCCAAAGCAAGCTCAGCTCCTTGTGGGTACTCGGGATGAATATCGCAGATTAGGGACAGGTCGAGGTTCGTTGGAGTGACATGGGCCGCCAGATGGCTAACGGTGCTCTGCCAGTCGGCAGCACGCTCTTTGCTATGGCCCCAGAAGTGGTCGGCTTCAACTTCAGCTTCGGCTTCAGCTTCGGCTTCGAGGACATCGTGAGTGTCCCAGCACTGAGGAACCCAATGTTGAGTGTGGGGCCGTGTCCGGGGCCAGGAGGTATCGTTGAGGATAATCATTAGACTGGTCAGCATCCCAAGAGAGCGTGGCGTCAATGCTCGCAGCGGTGCAAGAGACTGTTCAAACATGCAGTGGGCCATGAACCTGTTTTGCGAATACACAACCGCGGAAACTTCCTCGTAGATAGTCCGGCATGAGACGAGAAGGCCATGGAATCCGAGCGGCTCATAGTCGTATGTGGCGGTTTGCCCATTGAGGTGCAGTGGTTTGATGGAAGCCAAGTGAAGGTAACTATAAATTCGACTCCTAATGGACGGAGCAAGACGTAACAACGGAGAAGAATGGATGGCCTCTTCCTGTTGCTGCTCGTCTGAGCCCTGGCCTATGTCACCGCGGTTCGATTGATGCTCAATTAGAGCCATTGTTTGTTCGTGGTTGAGTTGAAAAGTCAATGTTTGCTTTCGAAATGAGCAAGGTCGACTGCGTCGGCGACAAGACAGTGCACGTCCCAGGCCATAGGGAGATGGGGAAGGGCTGGTCTGACTGTAGGTCAGCTCCGTGGTCGCTGCAGGTGGACAATTGAGGTCGCGGTTGAAGGCAGACGCGTCGCGTGTGACAGGGGTGGTTGGAACCATCAGCCCCTGTTCCCAGGTACTTATTATTAGTAACTACTACTCCGTAACTACCTAGGTATTGAGCCCCTGCCTCAAGATCGACGGGTTCGTCTGAGATGGAAAGCGGCCGCACCAATCAATATCCGTGACGAACTCCGTGCAGATACAATTACATAGCCTCGGCCTTGTCAAATGCAAAGTCGAGGTTCATATCCTCCAGCAACATTTGGTCAAAAAACTACCTAGGTTTGCCCAAACATTTTTAATTTGTAGGATTTCTAGGTTATGCTTAATTTTATATTCAATATATATAAGCTTCCGTTAGATTTATTCGGGAATTCGGAAAAAGAAGACTAAAGATAAATTAAATTAATTAATTTGAATATATTTATATAAATATCGTTAATTAGATGGATATAAATTCCGGGATACATCCGGCTAAAGTTCTTAACTATATAAAAATAAAAGAGCTTATTTTATATATTTTCTATTAAATCGGCGGCATATAAGGTTAAATTAATAATTCTTTGTATATACAAAGCTATTTATTTATTAAGTTACCGCTTTCTATTCGAAAAATATCGCTAATATAAATTAAATTTAAAGCATCTTTTTTTTTATATTTCGTAAAAACGAATATTTCTTTACACCAGATCTATTTAATACGCTATATATCTTTTTATTATATTAAACGCTTAATTTATTATTATTTTATTCATTAATTTATTTTTAATTATTTTATATATCTTTTTTTATTCTAAACGAATACGTTTAAATTATTCTTTTTTATTTTTTGGCGTATATTGATGAACGTTTTGCGGTATATATTACTCTATTTTTTATAAATACTACAGGTTTCGCATATATTAATATTTCCTCTATATAAAGACCCGCCGTTATAAGAAATATCGTCGTTTAGTAAGGCGCTTTGATTATATAGAACGATGTTTTTCGCGGGGAAATCGTGAATAAAATCGGGGTTTATAGGGTATATACCGCAGTTAGTATATTAGCTTTAATAGAACTTGGATATTTTAGGTTTATAGAAAAGTTATTAAATATAGCAATATTTAAGTTTAATAATTGTTGTTTATTTGATCGAACTATTAATATATTGCTTGATTGCCTAACTTATTGATGATAAAGCAGAGATTTTATGAGCTGTAGGTCGTGTGGCTGCATAAGCATACAACCAACCCTTGCGTGTTGGTCCGTGCAGCTACAACCAAGCAATAGACCCACACATTTACAAGCATCTAGTGCGACCGGTACGCACGGGGCATGCGCCCTCACGACAACCTCACCTCTGGCATTTGTCGTTAGGTATGTAATTAGTCGACGAGGGCTTACGCTACCAAGTACCATAGCCACAGGCTGCTTTTCTCGCGAGCTTGAGTAAATCGACTTCAGACCGGATGTTTCTGCAGCTATTTGTTGCTATAGCGATATATTGAGTGAGAGCTTAGCCACTGGACACTCGTCGAGTTCTCGTACTTGAAATGATCACCGCGAAAATCATTAACCCACTCAAACGTGAATTCACACAAATGTATCACAAGTACCACAAGTACTTGGCCAGGACAGACATGTGTGCCTTCATACCTGCTGCTGTCATATCGTCCAAGACGAACCTGGTAGATCAGACATCTCGCAGAAGGAAGCCCCCGCCCTGGAGTTCCTGGAACAAGCCGTCTGGGTCATATTTCGCTGCTGTGTCTTTCATGATTTGCACATTGGTCGGCCCATAGCTCTGTAGCACAGGTTGCTTTGCTTGAGCATAGCCGGATGAGAGATGTCTCAATAGCACTCCCTTCTCTTTGGCTCCGGACTCGACTCTATCCAGCAGCTCATCAAGTACTTTCTCTGATGAAGCGGCGTCCGTATCGTGGGACCACTCGAGGATAAATGCCCACCCTACAGCCATTAGCCATTGGCCAGTGGTGGAAAAGGTCCAGACTTACAGGTTTGAGAAACCTTTTCGAGTCCCATGATGTTTTCGCCGCGGTCTCTGCCGACTTGTACGCTCGAGGGAGCGACAGGGGAAATCGTGTAGTGCAACACAGCGCCGTCAGGCAACTTGGCCGACGCTGCTTGCAAGGCGTGAGTGATCTCCAAGTAGATCTCACTCGAGAGTTTCGTCGAGATAGTCCCTAGCTTGCGACTGCCAGATGTCAGTTCAGAAAATAGGGAGCATCACCCAGTCAGTGTCAACACGAGCTCATACCACTGAGGCCCAGAAGGAGAAGCCTTTGCGGCGATTTCGTCGAGGTGCTTCATCAAAGAGAAAATGGTGCCTGGCGTCTCAGGGATGGGCGTTTGAAGCAGGCCAGGCAGGTTGAAGAATTGATCGGACACCTTGGGCCGTTCAGAAAGACTATCAGCGTATAGCAGGCCGATAGCGACAAAGCCGCGGTTGGAATTGACGAATAATCCAATTTTGGGGTCATTCTCCATGGCCTTCTGAACCTCCAATGCCGCAGCATTGATGCCGATGTATTCGGAGGGATCGTACACTTTGACAGTGTAACAGACCTTGATCAGTGGATGTGTCTCGATATAAAATTTCGTCACGATGCCTAGATGAATCAGCCAACTCAGCAGATACATGCCTTTGCGGATCGAATGATATTCACCAAAGTTGGAAAGTCCTCCCTTGAGACACCGATAGAGCACTTCGTTGCTGTTGGCGTCTGCCAGAACCACAGAGAGTCTGCCAACACCACCTTCCCAAGTATTAGCAGGGCTGTTACGTGTTTGTGGAATCCAGGTGAGCGAGAGCCGAAATCTCACCTCGTAGCCTTTGACTCCATCGGTTTGGGTTCCGTAAAAGTTAGGGAAGGGGGACAAGGTGCCTGTATGGTACAGTCAGCTACAGTACATACTATTATGAGTCGATAACCACAAGCCTCCAAGCAAGAAGCCGCCCAATCCAGCTCCGCCGTGGCGTCCGCCCACGGCTGAAAGCTGGCGATTCTCAAGAAATGGGTGAATGTCATCCCACATAGCACCTACGCCGGCTTCGAGGCAGCCGGTGGAGTCGTTCATGGACAGGCCGGCTAGGCCACGGAGGTCGAGCACAATCCCGCTCTCATCGACGCTGCTGAATCCTCGGTTTGGGTTGTTGCCCGTGTTGCGAATGACGAACTTGCATTCTGTCTTCTTTACAATGGCAAGCGCGACAGACACGTCTTTGACATCCTTCAGCAGAACGTGAGCTCCAGCTGGAGTCCAACATCCTGCAGACCTGAATAGCCGGTGCATGCCGAGGTCAGCTGATGTCACTCAGAGCTCATCAGGTGATCGAGAATACTAACTATGGGCGATTTTTCTCGGCATCGTATGCTGAGGCATCGCGAGAGGTAGTCACACGACCGGGTAGCTCCTTGTCGAGAAGTTGCAGTGCAGTTGCAAGAGGGCCGGACATGGTGGCCACTGGTACTGGCGAAGACACTCCCTATAAGGTATGGCAGGGAAAAAGTAGAGCCACGTGTTGATGGTGGCAGTGGATGGTTCGACATAGTCCCGCCTGTGTGCCACCTCGATGACTGGAGTAGATCGCACGAATCGGCGCTGTCCAGCTTATGTACAAGCTGAATCACAAGGAACGTAAACAGTTGCTCCTGAAGGAAGAAGGCGAGCGTATGCTTGTATGTTCTCGTGATGGAGACTCTGTGCTGCTCCCGAGGTGACAAGTCTGTCCTGCTACTGTACTGACCTACCACGAACAGATAAACGTTGTTTCTGTTAAGATTCACATGGCTGCGGCACAGTCTAGAGCTTCAGAGAACTTTATTAACATAGAGTCGCAAGCTGCGGCACAGTCTGGCACTCCAACAGAGTCACAACCTGCGGCGCAGTGCTGTACGAGCTTAGGTAGTATTCTGCGTCCGTTCAGCTTCTTGGACCGGGAGTCACTGACTCCAGATGGCAGATCACGGTGATGACTACTTGAATCTCCGTGATTATTGCAAATGATAGTCAGTAATTGGTTAATAGGAACGAGCAATGAAATTCAAGACATGCCCAAGCTTGGGATTTGGAAAGACGGTTGGTCAATATCCATAACCCGTCAAGCTCGCCTCTCAAAGAGTTTATGACGCTATGAAATCATACCTGGGTAATCAGCATGTCCAGTAGATTCCAGGGAGTTTCTGGTCTATTGGGCCAACTACGTTGCAACAGACTAGGCTTTAAAGACGACGTTAACTACAGACATCAGGAGACGCTTTTACTTGATCATTCTATGCGCAACACTACACTACGCTCACGCCCTCGATAGAATACAACCTTAGCATAAATTGATTAAGGAATATATCTGAATGTAAGATAGAATACCTAGGCATGAAGATAGCGTGTGTGGATTACGAGCTAGTAACTAGTTACGAGTACAGCAAGCCAACACCCTCTACTGCACGTAGCATGGTATCATGGAACGATCCTCTTGTGCGCGGATGGACCGTGAACGACTGTGTCATGGTTTAAGAAGCTAGGCCTCAAGTTATAGTGCTTCTACAGACATCGAACTTTGCGCTAGGAGCTATCGCGGTGTTCAGTGTATCTCGACCTTAGCAACTGGATGGATTCCATCCCAGGTTTCAACCGAGTGGGCTGGGTGGAAGAGAATCGACAGATGTCGCAAGCAGTATACCTCAAGAACATTGTCAAAGATCCCACACGCAATTCTATTGATACTCAGGCTACAACCCACGCAATCACTTGCGTTGACTTTCTGTGATCATCGGCGCAATTGTAACTGCCCTACGCAAGACACATGAGCAAAGCCACCCAGCGCCGGGTAAGTTAGCTTCTGGGGTATAATCCTCGAACATGAATTTATAGGCCAAAATATGAGTTTCATATTATAGAGCCTAGACCTTTGAGAGTCCACGCCAGCCAGGGTGGTACTAGCCACTTGGGTGCAGACGTCACTGCCAAGGGAAGCTCTTCATGCACCGAGCAATGCGCACAGCGGCATCGTCGTTAGCCTCACTCTTGTAATGAGAAGACATGCGCATGCTTAAATATGATCAAACTTAAGACGAGGGACGGTCGCCCTAGACGCCACTTGCGGGCGGCGAAAACTCTCACCTTCCAGGTCTTTCACGCCAACTTCGTAACTTCAGACCAATTCTGTACTGCGTGCGCTCGAGCTACACCACGATGGCCGGAACGACACATCCCAAGGCAGACCCTAAGCTACTGGCAATTGAGTTGAAAAAGATAGAAAAATTGGGCGTGGAGACATACCTCGAGCTAGCCTTCCAGACAGACAAGACACACATCGACGAATACCTCATTGCGCACGCCGATGACGGCGAGGACGAGGATGATGAAGACGAGGCTGAGCAGGTCCCGGCCTTGCATCCGCGGCGCGTCGAGACTTTGCCCTCGACGCCACAAACTAGCCACAAACTAGTCCCCTCGTTGCCTCTCCGGCATGCAGAAAGTCTGCCGTCGACTCTAGACCGACCACTGCCCGCATCGCCGCCGCCACTCCCTCCACGAGGCTCAGGCGAGGCTTCACGCCCGGACAGCGCTCCAGCCACTCCCTCCAGCCCTACACGACTGCCCCAGGCACTGGACACGCGCCTCCAGGCCATCCGGTCCGCCGTCACGCCGTATGCGTCCGAAGTGTCCAAGACGGCATCAAACTCCGCACTAGCAAAATGGTCCAAGACGGCCTGGGGTGACACGCGCACATGGGTCGCGCCGAGGGCCAAAGAAGCACAGGAGTGGTCGCAGCAGGCCTTCAACGACACGCGCTACTGGGCCGGCGGCCTGCTCTCCCGCCCGACCGAGTCCACCGCCAACTTCACCATCATGCGCCACTCGCCGCCCCTGATCTACTACCGCGGGCCCGAGACCACCGTGGCCATCACCGTCCTGTCCCGCGACCGCTACCTCGCGGACCGGTCGCTGTGGCTCCAGCAGCGCGGGCGGAAGGGCGCCAAGGGCCTGCACTCGGAGGTCTCCGAGCGGCGGATGGACAAGTGGGTGGACGTCACGCCCGCGACGCTGGCGCAGCCGGGCGACGTCAGCGACGCCGACTGGCGCGGGTGGGAGCGCGACCTCGCGAAGCATGCGGCCGACGTGCAGCAAGCTGGAGACGACGCCGACGACGCCGCGGGGGCGGGGCGGGCCCAGCACAAGCCGCGGGAGACGATGGTGGTGCGGATCCCGGCGACGGTCAAGGACGGCTACTTCCGCTTCGTGCTGCTGTCGGGCCGCACGGGCGCCGACGGGCACGGCAAGCGCGTGGTGCTGTGCCCGGGCCCCATCTTCCGGCTGGCGAGCACGTCCTCGGACCCGAGCAAGATCCGCGGCGCGAGCATGGCGACGATGCCGGTGGAGGTGGGCCTCAAGGCCGGGTCGATCGCGGCCAAGATTGCGATCGGCGTGGCCACGGCGCAGATATCGCCCATCACTATGATCGCGGCGGAGGTTGCCAGCGCGACGCCCGGGCCGGGGATTATGACGCGGTATGGAGGCATGGCTGCGGGTGCGGCCGGGAATTTTGTCGTGCGGAAGACGATCACGCAGAATGTCAGAGGCATGGCGAACTTTGAACACACAGGCCACGTAGTACATGCAGGCAAGACAGGCGAGCACGCGAAAAGCATCGCTGATCGCGGCGCCAGCGAGTCGCCGACGGGGACGGGGAAGATGAGGCAGTGGCTGGAGGATATGAAGGCTAGAAGAGCTTCTAACGAAGGAGAGCCGACGAAGTTGGACCAGGCCAGCAGCGACAAGAAATACGATGTGGCTAAACACGATGAATTTGGTGACATGGTCGAAGGAAACGACGCGCCCACCGATCTAGCCAGCTTGGACGACGGACCACTCAAGCATTTCCCTCACATTTTCGAAGGCAAGGTCGTCCGCGGCACTGGACGGATGACTGGTGACCTGGGGCTAGAAACAGCGAATTTGGCAGGTGTGCCGGGATGGATCACGGGTCACCTCAAAGGGGCCTACTTCGGCTGGACTTCCATCACTCTGCCGAAGAGCAGCAGCGACACAGCCGATATCAGCGCACCAAACACAGAGTGGTATCAGTCAATCGTCAACATTGGCCCGTCGCCATACGGTGGGCCAACCATAGTAGCCAAGTCCGAGGTGACTGTGCATATCATCCGAGATTTTGAGCAGCCGTTCTACGACGCCAAGTTGAAGGTCATCATCATGGGTGACCTCCGGCCGGAGACCTACGGGGCGAGTCTGTCATCAGCGAAGCCTGCGAAGAAGGAGGCGCTGTTCCTGAAGAAAGTCGAGGAAATCACGGTAGACATGGGGGTCACAATGTCCACTCTCGACAGGGACTCCTGGGGCGCGGAGGAGACGCTGCAGAGACTAGAAGAGCGGAAAGCTGGCCGAGGCTGGAAGGATAAATACGTTGATACGAGACTTACAGTGCAAAGGCGTGTCGATAACATGCCGTTGCACTTTGCGGGTGTGAGGACCGCAGGCGCCGGGCGAAGAGATGCAGTCCGTGGTAATGGAGGCTTGTGGATTAGGAGATAAGTGCTTCTTTTCGCAATGCCCTTGTGATCCGTCCACTGGCTTTTAGCGTCGGTGGTTTGGACCTGACCAGAAATTGCAAAGACCAGAAATTATGTCTAAACCTTCTCCTACAATGCTTTCTAGTGTCGTCGGAATCAAGTGATATGTTGAAGTGTACCTGCGCCATATGTTAACTGCTGCTGCATTGACTCCCAAAAGTGCGGCTGATCAATCACGGGTAACCTACGTAGGTCGATGAGTCCAATCCTGAAGTATCGTATTCGAACTGGTCGAGGTGGTGATAATAGTATTTCGATTCAGGCAGGGCATCTAAATGCTGTGTCTGAGCCTAAATTCCAGACTCCCGATCTCGTCAAGCCAGGGCGGCGGCACGCACTGAATTCTGTGTCTCCAAAGTATGGTAGCCGCGCATCCCATGTATTGGAAGAACATGCAGAAATATGTCCAGAGGTTCATATCAAAACAATCGTCGTCCAAAAAGGCTGAGAGGCAACCGGATCGAAATCGGTACTGCCCCGGCGCTGTAATCCCTGCCAAACCCTGTGGCAAATGTCAAACAGCCCCATCAATGACGATCCGCGGCGGGCCGAGCCGCTAGAAAGAGCATCGAGTCAGTGGACTGCAGGTGTGGCAGGTCCACTTCAGCGTCTGCCCTTGCAGCATCTCAGCTGCTACCCTGCAAGGCTGTTGAGACACGCTTTCGCCCCTTCAAGATTGTCCCCGACTGGAGCTCCTTGGCCTCCCAATGTCACGGCTTCGTATCTTGAGCCGAGGATGATGCTTGCCCTGCTACGGCAGCTGAAGTAGAGCTCCCTTGAGCCGATTTTCTCCCCCTCCTGTCCAGCGACTCGAGCCATGCAGAAGCTGAGTTTTCGCATTTGCCGTATTCGTGCAACTCACTGGTCCTAACTTCCAGATCTGCCGCAGCACCCAACTTCCGCAGCAAGCCTCCAATCACGACGCTATGGTACGAGTACTTGCTGATAGCAATGACGACTTCGATGCTACGGAGCTTCGGTGTGAACACTTTCCAGTTTTGTGTCCAGAAGCTCCCAACGATGTAGGAAGGCTGTGTTCTGCACACCTTCTCGACAGCGTGAAGATAGGCATTTACATCGCCGGTGCGTTGGAAGGTGGTATCTTGCAGCGTTAGACAAGCATCTAGAATTCTCTCTCCTGTGGGAGATTCGCCGTCCGTCAACGTAAGGTGTCGCAGTGAGCTCGGGAGAGGGGCCCAAGCAGGCAGGTGTCCATGACCTGTAAGCCCAATACTGGACTGGAGAAACACGGCGGGGATGGTCAGCTGCTCGAGACATCGCATATTTGCCCAAATGCTCATGAAAGACGTTGCCCAGCGTGGTCGGTGGTATGGACTGCTGTCGATAACGAGCTCCGTAAGTGTTGCCGCCACATGCTTCAGTGCAAGGTCGATAGCGACAAGGTTAAAATTCGACTCTTGCATCCTGTTCGTCGTCCCCGTCCACCCCGTACGTCTTGTAGAGACCTCAACCCGAGTCTCGGGCGTCCAGTGCAGTATTTTCAGCCGAGGAGTGAGTTCCAGAAGCAGCCGCAGCTGAGACTCGTCGACGACACCGCCCACATGCAAAGTCGTAAGGGTCGTGCTGGGCGCGACGTGGAACGGGCGCGCCGCCTGGGAGGACCAGCTCCAGCGGGAATCCGTAGAAGTGCGGAACGACGTCTTGAGGGCTGTGGCCGCCGGCAGCTTCAACAAAGCGAGAACGGCCTTGAAGTTGTCGTCGCCAGCTGGGTTGCTCTTCAAGGATTTGGCGGAGCCGACGGAGATGTGCTCCAACTTCGGGAGCGCAGCGTGCCTGCGTTGGAGCACTTGGCTGAGTAGGCTCGATCGTCCCACGGAGAAATTGATGCCGAGTGTCAGATGGGACAGCTCCGGGACCAGCAGAAGCAGTATTCCGGCCAACGTATCCGTCTTCCAGTCGCCGTGCTGCTGCGAAACCAAGGCGGCGTCGCCGCCTGTGCTTGCCCGCACAGGCACCGAATGATATTCAAGGCTCAATTTTGCTGCCAGTAAATTGTATGTGTCGGGGTCAAAGTCCTCGTTCAGCGAGCCAGCGGCAGAACGCGGACTTATCAGGAGCTGCCGTACTGCAAGTCCAAGGGCGGGTTTGTGAAGGAGGGTGTGGATCAGTAGGACCATGGGTGGTTTGGTCCGCATGAGGCGCTCGGTTGTAAGGTCGATGTGAGTGTAGAGAAAGGACTGGCCCACTTCATAAAGTTTCCGGTTGACACGACATAGTGCAAGTAGTGTGGGCTTGTCTTGTGAAGGTATACCTTTGACAATTTCCAAGAGAATCTCGTCTGGACAGGTGAAAAGGTTTGTCGTAGAACCCTTCAGCGGGCCGTCTGCTTCAACTGAAGCCATTTCTCATGGATTTGGTGAGGAGAATGAATGAATGTCCAGGCGATGAAGCAAGAGGTCTGCACGACTTGCTACTGGGTAGGCGGAAGAGAGTGAACCTTGTCAACGCAAGCTGTGCTAAGCTAGAAATAGCTAAAAGGACTCAATGGGCACTTGAGGTAATGTTAATGGGATGAAGAAGATGATTATGTATAACACATTCAATGTTGATGAGGGAGTAGTGTTGGTGACAAAGGAAGAAAGCTTGGCTGGGGGGTTGACACTGGTTTATATCAAGTTCCAAAGGAGTTCAAGGGTTGTGGGCAGTAGGCTGCACTCAAGCACGGCACGTGTCTTGCAGACAGGGAAATATTTTGAGCTGCTTTCCACATGCCGGGGCAAATGATGCTGCTCCATGCCTATTTCGTTAGTAGCCAGAGATGGTGCACTGGTAGTACTGCTATACCTAGGTGGGTACCCAAGTCCTTGTGTGTATGGTACAGCAGTCTTCATTACATGATACTCATCCTTTCCACACAAAGTTCTCTATCAGTCAGTGCCATATGTGCAACGTAGGCAAGCATTAGTATCATCCCTGTGTTCCTGATGATAGTTAGCACATAGATACATACCTACGTACCTAAGTACTGCGTTGTATAATGCCTAAGTACTTGGTACCCAGGTGTGAGGAAGTGCTACCGCAAGGCAGTTGAGTAGCTGGAAGCTAGGAGCTGAGAGGTGTAGCTTCACACAACTTTGCAGCTAACCTACATGTATTTTGGGTGAGTCAGTGATGAGTCGTTGATTGACAGCTGCAGGGGGCCAGGGACCTTCGGAATAGCTTCAAATTTTGGAATTGAGGATTGAGGAGGAAGTCGCATGTTGTCAGAGGAAGTGAGGTCGCATTAGGTAATGCTCGAAGATGGCCTGCGCCGCAATTCCTGCCTCTTTGTCAGCATGACCCCTGCCTTGTCAGTACTGCAAGTGAGTGAGGAGTGGGGCACAGTCACAGGCTCCTGTCGCTTCGCCCCCCCCCCAGAACCGAAGGATCCACTGCATCCATGCAGTGCTCACCCTTCTATAGAGTTGCCTGGGCTTCACCAACGCCACTACGCATAATAAAACACCCAAGCCTCGTCAGTGTCCGTCAGCACAGCCCTTTTCCATCCTTCTCTCCTTCAACACCCTCTTCATCACCTGTACTGGACCTCATCTCCAACACCAGCATTATCCAGGTCATTCACAATCACCTACAATCCCCATACACAGCATATCCTCAGGAACAAGATGTTGGCCTCCTGGAGTAGCGCCCTGATCAAGAGGGGCAGCGACTTCTCTGCTGCACAAGATGGCGACAACAATGGCAACATGACTCAACTTCCAGGCTGGGCCATCATGGTCATTTTCTGTGACCTGCTTGTGTTTTTCCCCATCTTTCTCTACATCGGCTACACCCTCTACCAGATCTAGTAGGTAACTTCTTCTCCATATTCCGCTGTATCCGGACACTAACATCACCTCCTTCCAACAGCCCAACCCTCGCCATAGTGGAAGATCCCCAACCCCCTGCCTATACAGCTCTCTCCCACTCCACCACCGACGACGATTCCGAGAACCCCTCCAGCACCACCAAAACCGATGATCCCTCAGCCCTCCTAACCACCACCTCCCTCCGCCGCACCGACCGCCTCCTCCGCACAACCGGCGGCTGGACCGCCAACTTCCGCGGCCTGGCCTGCGCCATCGTGCTGAGCATCGCGGGCTCCTTCGCCGGCGCCGCCGTCTCCTGGGCCGTGCCGCGCCAGGTCGGCTTCCTGCTCGCGACCCTCGCCACCGTGCAGCTGTCCACCGCGTGGACGCACATCGTCATCACGGTCCCCTCCGCGCTGCCCTTCTGGAAGCGCCTGCCCGCCTTCGGCAAGACCTTCAGGGCCACCTGGCTGCCCGTCTCCGCGTACTGGCTCGCCGTGCAGGTCACCATGGACGTGCCGATGCTGCTTGCGCGCGCCTTCGGCCTCAGCCAGTGGGACCCCGCGAACCCGGCCTACGTGCCTGCATACGGCGCCCACGCGGTCTGGCAGACGTCGCTGATCATGTTCGTCGCGCTTGCGGGGGTCATGCTGCTGTGCATCCCGGCGCAGGTGATTCTGATCCGGGTGCAGGCGTCCTTGCTCCCGGCCGACGCCGACACCATCGTGCCGTTTGATCGCAGCTTCGGCGGCAAGGTGGAGCCCGAGGTGGTCACGGGCCGTGGGTATGTGGACTTTCAGACGGCGTGGGTCACGTTCGAGCGCGCGAGCTGGATCCGGCTGTATAAGCTGCTTGGCAAGATTGTGGTCGTCGAGCTGGCGGCGTACCTGCTCTTCTGTGTGATTATGATTCCGGAGTTTTTGTTGATGGCTAAGACTGGCGAGGCTATCGGCTCAGCGCAAGCGAGATAGGTGACGGATTATGGCTCGGATGAACGTTGACGCCTGAGCCGAGTACGATCAGGGGGTGGCAGTGGAGGGAAGCCCTGTGATCATCAATGTCATGGTTTTCTTGTTTCTTCAGCGTTAGTTTAAGCGGCACTTATCAAGGAGTTTGGACGTGGGTGTAATGGCATTCAAAGCGGTCGGTTTGAAGTGTTTCTGGTCATTCTCTCACACACTTCCGAACAATTTATCCACGCAATGCCGAAGGAAGAACAATTAAAGATCTTCAACACACATCACGCCTCACATAATAGCAACAGACAATTACAGTTGAAAATTCTAAGATTCTATCCTAGCCTGGCATTTCGCGTCCGTGACTATCACGACTAGACATACTCGGTGGCAATACACATACTCCGTAATCGATAATGAAAAGATGAATGGATTCCGCGCTTAGCCTCGCAATGCAGAAATCCATCGAGAAAGACCAACATCGGGCTGCCGTGTTGCCTGCCTATCTCTGACTCTAAACTCCTCTTCCTGTCTATGCCCATCCAAACTAGCAAGCCAGACGGCACCAACATAGTTGACCCTTGTCCCCCCAGCACCAAAGCGCGAGGGTGTCCTCCCTGTTCGGAACACAAAATCCAAACAAGCAAGCTACTAAGTAGCTACTCTCTGAATTTCAGGCAACGACAGGACTTCGAACACCACTCTCTTTCTGGTCCTCCCCTCGCTCCGTCTATTGTTGGTTTGACTGAACATTGCAGATCTTTATACCGGTCTTGGACAAAGGAAATCAAACATCTCGACACGGGGTGGGGTATAATTCCTTGTATCATTTCCTTCCGAACTCGGCCGAATGCGCTCGATGAGAGCTGAGAGGGGTGGAGCTCACGAGCAGGGGGAGAAGCACCAGGATCTCCCGAAGAAACTCCTCCTGTGCAGCTATCCCGTGGAGGTGTCAATACGCCCCCAGCTGCATGCAGCCGCGCTGTCTTGATCACAGGAGTCCATCTAGCCCTTCTGGAAGAACCAAGATGTACGCTTGCCGGCAGCACCTTCGGCGCCGCCCTGCAAGCCTGCAACAGTCGGGTTGGCTGCGGTCGCATCGACGCCACCACGGAGTGGCTTGGCAATCCTGCTTCCAGCATTGGCGAAGCTGAAGCCGCCGGTAGGCGAGTTCAGGCCGCGGGTGCTGCCAGCTTTGGCGGCCTCCAAGCGATCCTTGACAGCGGCGAGTTGAACCTCAAACCTAGCGAAGTTGTTAGTGCCATGGCGTCATGATACGTTGAATTGAGAATCAAGACATACTTGTGATTCGCTTGAGCCATCTTCTCCTGACTGTCCTGCAGAAGGTTCTCGAGGCTCTGGATCCGCTCGTTTCTCGCAATCAACTTGCGCTCAGCGATGGCCACCTCCTTCTTCAGACTCGAGTTCTGCTCCACAAGCTGCCTCTGCACTTGGGTGAGCTGTTCGAGGTTGCGCTCCAGGAAAGCCATCTTCTTCTGCTGGGCGCGGTTATTGGATGACCGCAGCACGTTGTTGTACTGCTCGCGGGTCTCATCCAGGGAGATCTCGAGCTCAACGACGCGCTCGCAACGGTTTTGCAAGTCACGCATGAGCGACTTCTTCATGACGTCGAACTCAGCCATCTGCTGGGCAACTGTCTTGCCGTTGGTGAGCGGCGCCGCAGTGCCAGCCTTGACCTGCCGCTGGAGGTCCTCGATGAGGACCTTCATCCGCTCGTTCTCGGCGACCTTCTGGGAAACGTCGGCCTTGAGCTCGTCGACAAGCTCCACCTGGGTGTTTTGCTTGGAGGCATAGGCCGACTCAAGCTTGGCTTTGATCTCGTCGGCATCGCCATCGCCAAGATTGCGGGACAAGAGTTCCTCGTAATCCCGCTGTAGGCTGGCAAGACGGTCCTCCAACTCGGCCCTGCGCTTAGCATCGAAATTGGTGGATGTGGAGCTGAAAAGCGACAGTTCAGCCTGTCGCACAATTCCTTGAGTCGCCACCAACTTTTCGCGGAGAGCCTTGAGGTCATCTGTTGGAATGATATCACCGCCATCGCTGATTTTATGCAATTGGTCGATCTGAGCGATAGCGTCGGCGATGGAGCGCTCGTTGTCGCTAAAGACGTCGCTGCCAAGGTCGAACCCGGCCATCATCTGCGCCATCTTCTCCGCCTTCTTCTTCTCCTTCTCGTCCAGGGCAGCACCGCTCTCCTTGGCACTCATCTTGACGTCCAAGAGTTGCTGCTTCAGGTCGTCAAGCTCAGTCGTGAGCTCCGAGTTTGCCTCCTTGAGGGAGTCCATGGTGATCTGTGCCTCCTTGCCCTCGAAGTTGAGTCTCTCGAGTTGCATCTTGACCTCGTTGACCTCGCTGTTGAGCCTATCGTTCTCTCTTCCGACCTTGCTGTCGTGCTCTTTAATTAGACCAAGCTCTTCTTTGGCGTCACGGAGCGCCTTTTCTGCCGCTGCGGCAATGGACTCTTTCTCTGTGAGCTGATCTTGAAGTTCGTTCTCACGGCGAAGGAATTCTTCTCGTTCGTCTTTCTCTAAGGGAAGCGAAGGGGTAGCGGCACGGTCGGAAATGGCGGGTGTCTCCGCTCTGCTGTCGGGCAGGAGTTTTGACGGTGTGGCTGGCCTGGTAGGCAGAGCCTTTTGCACTCCATCTGCAGACAATGGAGGCACCCACTTGTCCTTTGGTACTGTCTCACCAGCTCGCCACAGCTGTACCTCGCCCTCCAGGTTCCCAATGTAGTTCTCGAAGGTCGTGATTTGAGTCTTTGCCTTGCCAAGTAGCATCTTCAATTCCGCTGGGCTCAACTCGGCATTGACCTTGGCCTTGTTCTTGATAGACTTGGCCCGCATACCAAAACGCAAGGTACCGAGGGTTTCGGCATCGTTGTAACTACTCGGAGAGCAGTTGATGATCAAAGTTGTTCGACTGTTTCCACCTAGGGATTCTTGCAAAATTCGGGTGAGCTTCGAGTCTCGGTAGGGAACGTGCGATGATTTGCCGTCTGTGAGGGCGTTGATGACCATTCCGAGCGCGCTCAAACTCTTGTTGATCTTTTTGGCCTCCTCCAACGTTTGACCGCTGGCGCCCGTTTTCCCAATCTTCTCACTACCGGCCAAATCGACCAAGAACAGCTGACCACTCTTGGCCGACCCGGTCTCGACGTTCTTCTGTGTGACGGTGATGACGAAGATGGAGTGGGAACGAGAAGACTCCTGGTTCATGTTGGTCGCGGCGACGGCGCGAGCATTGCCACCCCTCCGCATGACCTCGTAGACCTCCTGGACACTCGAGACGTAAATTTCCAGCAGGCCCTTGACATAAACACCACGGTTCTTCTCCTCGTGTACAGGCAGGTTGTCGTTTTGGGGCGCCATCAAATCGCGAATGCGCTCCATGTAGATTTCCATATAGCTGACACGTACGGTGTACTCGATCGTGCTGGGGCTGGTCATGATACTGGCAAAGATCTGCTCGACGATACGCGGGATGACACCACGGCCAACCTCGTCATCTATATTCGAGCCCATCATGGTGTAGGACTTTCCGGCACCTGTTTGGCCGTAGGCGAAGACGGTTCCATTGTAGCCGTTGAGGATATCGTCGACGGTGGGGCGGATGGAGTAGTCGAAGATGTCTTGTTGCTTGCATTTCATGTCAAACACCCGGTCAAAGGTGAAAGAGCCCTGTGCCTCTTTGGACTGTTGGAGAGGTTGATTGTCAGTGATCAGGCGATACTCTTTGAGGCAGACGAGATGGGCAAACATACATCAATCGACACAGTATCGTCGCCCTCAAACTTGACAATTGGTAGGCCGCCTGACTCCAGTTCAACCCTGTTCTGGGGCCGGAACCGGGCCACGACCTTGATGGTGTTGGCAGCCGACATGATGGGCGCTGGTAGTTCGGAATGCGAAATATGGTGGTACCCTCAGCGCATATGGCAGGTTACAGTTGGATGGAGGATGTGACAGGACAAATAGGCAGCCTGCTGTCAGTCGAGAAGTCGGTAAAGGAAGCAACCACCTCCAGGGATTTGTAGTGGGGTGCAGCGAGGGTTTCAGACCTTGCTGGCAGGTCAACAAGCCCTGCTTGGTATTGGCTGTTGGATTTCGGGCGCGCTGAAGAAGAGAGTGGTGTGATGGCAATGAGGGGGAAGAAGATTGGTGAGTCGCTCTTGTTGTCGCAGCGGGCAGCAGCCTGAAGCCAGGACTGGTGGTGGAGCGGAATGGAGGGGGAGACAAGGACAGAAACAACAGGTGGGTTTGTGAAGATTGCCGACTTGCGGTGTCTGGCCCGAGTCATCGCAGAACGCGCTAAGACGGGCATAAGAATGGCGCGTGTGTCACTAGCCCAGGCTTGCTGCCAGGTACTGCCAGGTACTAGTGCACTGCAAACTGGCTGAACAGGTACATGGTATTGTACCTGATTATTTGAAGCAAATATGATTCATGCAGGTTTTATTGTAATTGCTGAGTAACTTCTGCAACTATTTTGTACAATTCATGGACAGTCAAATTGTGCTTGTATATAGTGGACATTTCCATCATAAGGACTACAAGCAATTGGGACTACCTAGGTACATAGCTGTACCTTCTTTTGCCAGCCACCATGCCTCTTCTCGAGGACTGGACAGGTGGACAAGCTTGGAAGACTCCAAAACTGACACCGCGTGTTGTGTAGATCCTGGATCATACGACTTCAGAATGGAGATAAGCTGATATATGTCCGCCTTCTATCAACTGTGAGGATTTCACAGCTGGAAGACCATACTTCCTACTTTCCTTTCGCCAACAAAGATATGTTGACGGTACTGAAATAAACCCCGTGAACGCCTTAAGCACCGAACGCAAACGCCTTTCCGTAAATGCCATTTCCCTTAAGTGACCCCTTTGCACCACGCTGAGGGGATTCTCTGCTGTGACCTGTTCGCCATCTCAGTCTTCCCAGCTCTTCTCGACCGTCTCCCGCACACGCTTGGTGTATTCTTTCCGGTTATCCTTGTACAGGTTCGAGGCTTCGACATTGGCCGGCGACCCAGTATTGGGATCGTTCAGTAAACTGTGCAAAGAACATGTCAGCCATGGCCATTGCTCTAGATTGAATAGAATAAAATAAACCCAGCGTCCACCAGAACCATCTCTGCAGTGTCATTAACGTACCTCTGAATACTCGTCAACACCGCTGCAACATCATATGTGGGACTCCACCGGTTCTGCAGGATGTCCAGGCACAGATCGCCGGTGGCGTAGACGTTGGGGTGGAACATGGTGCTGATGAACTTGACCTGAGGAGGCTTGTTCGGGTACTGTTCCTCGAAGTGCATCACCAGTCTAAAGGTGCCGTCCTCGAAGGGCGTGTCCGCGGGACCGATGATGACGGCGTTCCTGGACGCGGGGGAGTCGCGTGTCAGCCATCCATCCGCCAGAGACCATGCTTTTGTCTTGAAGAGACGAGATTGACTCGAGCGTACCAGGTCATAACATTGTCAGGAACGGGAGATGCTGAGACGCCGGCTGGAGGGTCGGTTTGCATGCGCTGTTGAACGCAGAGGGTCAGTGGGATGGCGCAGGAGGGGCAAGTGGCGGGAGGAGGGGTCGTACCTTGAAGTCGCGCATCAAACGTCGGCGGGCTGCGGTAGACATGGTAGGCGAGGGAGGTGGTCGATGATGTGAAAGACAGTTCTACGAGTGACGGATGGAGAAGACCGATTGTTGGATGTAGGTGCTTAGCTTTTGCGATGTGTACTGTAGCTTGAAGGAGAACGGGAGCACGGTGCTTCAGCGCGAGCGCCGATACGGAGGCGATTAATACCTGGTTCGGCTGCACGTCCCGCCCGACTCGCCACAAGGGGGGTTGATTCCAGGGCTTACACTACCTAGGTACCTCAACCCCGCCAAAACCCCTGTTGCTACCTAGGTACTTCGAACTCAACATTTCGCCATCCAAACATCTAGAGGTTCTCTTTGTGCACATTCAAAAATATAGATGTAAGCTTCACAAACGCACCTCCATCGCCTGTATACTCAATGCTTGTGAAAAAGTATTTGTGAGGGTGCTCCTTCACCGCTTTGGCCAGAGTCTCATCATGGTTTATAATCAGATGCTGTATACAGTACTTGTAGTACCTAGATACTCAGTAAGCAGGTGCTATGCAGATGCTATGGCTTTTGTGAATCCTACTGAATAGAAGCAGCCGCCAGATTGTACATAGTGTAAATTACAATATTGCCCGCAGTGAACTGTGAATATTGAAGTGCTCTGTCACAATTGTGGAAGATCCATAGCAGCGGTTATCAAAGGCTGAAGGAATGCTTGGTGTGTGACCTTGGGGACAATGCCGAGGCTGTGAACAAGACATGACATCCAGATCTGAGCTCCAGCTTCTTCTGCTCAACCACTCTGTTTAAGTCTTTGCCACCTTTTTTCTTTCTCTGTTGCATTTATTCGGGTTCCCCCTTCTTCCAATTTCTTGTACGCTCCAGCTCCAGCCCACAATGTACACTTCCTATTTACGGCCAGTTGTGAGGAGCAGTGCAGGCGTCACTGTCACATGCCGAAATGGCTCCGCATTCACACGATGCTTCTCCGCCAGAGCAGCTCTCCAGCAAGAAATACGGGACGCGTACATCTTGAGCGCTTCACGAACACCGACAGCTAAAGTGAGCTTCCAGGCAGGAGCATGCTCATCCCTACCTAGGTACCGAGCAAACAATTGACAATGTAACGCCTAGTTCAACGGCTCCTTCCTCACCGTCCCCGCGCCCAAGCTCGGCGCCGCCGCCATCAAATCCGCCCTCGACAAATCCGGCGTCCCCGCCTCGAAAATCACCGACGTCTACATGGGCAACGTGATGCAAGCCTCGGTCGGCCAGTCGCCCGCGCGCCAAGCCGCCATGTTCGCGGGCCTCTCGTCCAGCGTCGAGGCCATCACCATCAACAAGGTGTGCGCCTCGGGCCTCAAGGCCGTCGTCTTTGCCGCGCAGAACATCCAGCTGGGGCTGGCCGAGGCGCAGATCGCCGGCGGCATGGAGAACATGTCCCAGGTGCCGCTCTATGTGCCGCGCGCGAGCTCGCTGCCGGCGTTTGGCCATGTGAAGATGGAGGACGGCCTGATCAAGGATGGGTTGACGGATGTGTATGATCAGATTCATATGGGGAATTGCGCGGAGAACACGGCGAAGAAGTATGAGATTACGCGGGAGATGCAGGACCAGTACGCAATCCGGTCGTATGAGCGTGCGCAGGCGGCGTGGAAGGCGAAGGCGTTTGCGGAGGAGATTGTGCCTGTGACTGTGAAGGGGAGGAAGGGCGATACTGTGATTGATACCGACGAGGGATTCTTGGACGTCAAGATTGAGAAGATTCCCACGCTGAAACCTGCGTTTGTACGAGATGGCACAGGGACGGTGACCGCGGCGAACTCGTCGACTTTCAACGACGGTGCGAGCGCTCTGGTGCTCGGCAGCAAAGAAATCGCACAGCAGTATGGGTCGGGTTCGAGGGTGCTCGCGCGGATATGTGGCTCTGCTGACGCTGCCATGGATCCTATCGACTTTCCCGTTGCTCCGGCCAAGGCTGTGCCAATCGCTCTGGAAAGAGCTGGCATTACCAAGGACCAGGTTGCTGTTTGGGAGTTCAACGAGGCCTTTGCAGCGGTTATCAAGGCTAACGAGAAGGTGAGTTGATCATCCTAAGGACTGTCTTTGTGGCTGTTGCTGACAAGATTCTGTACAGATCCTCGGACTGGAAGGCGCGAAAGTTAACCTCTTGGGCGGTGCCATTTCTTTGGGCCATGCGCTGGGTAGCTCTGGGTCGCGGATTCTCACGACACTGCTGCACCAGCTCAAGCCTGGTGAGTACGGTGTTGCGGCTATTTGCAACGGCGGTGGTGCAGCGACGGCTTTGGTTGTGCAGAGAATTGAGTCTGTATGAGGGCCGGCGCTGCTGGTCGAGGGAAAACAGAACCGACCCGTGCTTGATGATCAATAGTCAACACCAAAAGATTTTGATACCATGTTTCTGGCACCGTACTTAGAGATCCAACGTAATGTGACGAAAGGTATGCTGTTCAGCAGATTTGCGTTGAGTTGAGTTGTAGGACAGGATTTCGATGTCCCAGCGGCCGTGGTTGGGAAGCGGTCTTTGTCTTTGCGCCACAGCCCCACCATTGAAGCTCTCACCTTCACAAACGGACAACTACTCTCCAACCTATTGCCTCTGCACATTCTAGGAACTGCACGCCTTCCTTACATATCATTGAGAATGCTTTGATCAAAGATCACTGGATTTTCAGCCTTTTCTCCACCTCCACGGGTGACCTGGCAGGCGCCCGCCACAAGTCTTTACCTCTGATCTTAGGACACACCCGACAATCATGGCCCTGGTCACCCAATTCCTCACTCAAATCAGGGGGTTTGTCGTTTCTCTCGACGGCGACAACCTCGCTGCTTACCTACAGGTAGAGCCGAACCCAAACGCACCCACGTATTTCCAGCTCCACGATGAGCTCAAGGCGGGCTTCAGTGGGGCCAAGGCGCTGGAGAAGCTGGTCGAGAACGCCATGCCAGAGGTTGACGACCCTCCAGAGGGAAAGGGCTCACCGTGGCCCAGTTTCGTTGCGTTTGTGAAGGAGTATCTGATCTACTGGAAGGATGCAAATTTCGACGACCTGGCCGACTTGCAGGAGATGCTGTCGGTTCTCTTGACGTACGTTCTGCTCCCTCGCCCCTCCCCCGGCCCTCCCCAAAACGCCTGACGTCTCTTTCTAACCCATGTACAGGTCATGTGCAACTGCCCTCTCGCATCCTCAATATGGATCTCTCATGTTCAAGACCAGCATTTCGCTATCTGAAGCCCTCTCCAAGGTGGTCATGATGCTAAACAGGCAGCCGGAGCTCATGGCAGGGCGGAGGATCGTCACGGGCGACGAGGACAGCAAATCCATGATAGAGCAGTCGGCCGACATTCTACAAAAGATCTTCACTTCCTGCCTTTCGGATAGGTCTAGCACTAGATTTGCAAGGCCCGAAGGCAAGAAAGTCGGAGTCTACATTTTCGCCAACCTCATTCTGCGCCTCCTCTTCACCTGCGGCAAGTCTCGCCTCGCAGCACAGATGCTTACGAACCTCTCCACCCAAGGCCCGCCGCTACAGCTCTATCCCGCATCACAGCGTGTCACATTCCTCTACTATCTTGGTCGCTTCAACTTTGACTGCGACCAGTATGTGCGAGCGGCGAAATGCCTCCAGGAAGCCTACTTCCAGACCCCGCCAGCGCTGCTCAAACACCGCGCGCGCATCCTCATCTACCTGGTGGCCTCAAACATCATGCTCGGCCGCTTCCCCAGCGCCAGCCTCCTCAGCCGCCCAGATGCCGCCGGTCTCGGCGAAGTATTCATGCCCATCCTGGCTGCTGTACGCAAAGGCAACTTTGTCGCCTTTCAATCGGCCATCGCGGCCCACGAGCGCTGGCTGTACCACAAGGGCCTGCTCTTCACGCTCCTGTTCCGCCTCCGCCCGCTCGTCTGGCGCTCGTTCCTCCGCCGCATCTTCCTGCTTACGTACCAGGCGCCCGACGGCAGCAACAGCCGCGTCGCGCCGACCATCAACCTCTCCGACGTCTTCACGGCGGCCTGCTACGTGCAGAAGCGCCTGGAGGGCTACACGCCCGCGCCCGCGGCCCCGCAACAACAACAACAACAACAGGCCGCGGGCGCGGGCAACCCGCTGTTCATGAAGGCGGTGCAGAACAACTTACAGGGAGGAGGAGGAGGAGGACTCGTGCCGCCACCGGGCGGCCAGCCGAAGAAGCTAAAGCCGAGCGAGGGCTTGTTCTGGGGCAACCTGCCGGTCACGATGACCGAGGTCGAGGGCGTGGTAGCCGCGCTGGCGGCGCAAGGGCTGATCAATGGCTTCTTGGCGCACACCTCGGGGAAATTTGCAATCCTGGGTGCGAAGAAGTCCGGGCCGTTGGAGGCGGGGTGGCCTACTGTTGCGGCGGCGATTCAGGAGCGGCTGGCGGCTGAGGAGGTGGAAGAGGGCCTCAATATGGAGGAGGTCCCGGCGTGGGTGAGGATGCCGTCTTCAGGGTTTATGTGATGGGAGAGATGGGCGGCTGGGGGAGAGTAGTGATAGGGTTTGGATGCACGGTGTCAGAAATTACTGAATGCTGTAGATCCTGATGTCGTCCAGTCAGCAATTGCGTCGTGCCTAGTGGGCGCTTGCTGACAGTTGAACTCTGTGTTCAGAAGGCTATTGACTGCTAACTGGTCAGACAGATACAGTACCTTCTACCCTTACCTACACACAGGCCGAGGGTGGCGTCTTGCTTGTGCAAATCAAGCTGCAAGTAATCGGCGATGACCGAAAGGCGCATCCTTCCCGCCCGCTGTCACCCATTGTTCTGGCCAACCTTGCCCTGGCGACTTTGACTCGTTCGCTAGCCCATTTAACCAAAATAAGTTGCAATTCCCCCAAGATTCAAAGTCAATGGCTCTGTGGCTTTTACACTGCCGTCGTCACACACGAACAGTACACACACAATACTGGAGGCTTGGCAAGGGGACTCTATTCCGTAGGCCCTGGAATGCGCTGTGCGACCGCATGGCGAAGATCTCCGCGCACAACGAATTCCACAAGATCGCGTGTTCCTCAGACATTGACCACGACGTTCTGGAATTCGCATACCGGGCCCGATGCTCTCGATCTCGATCTCGGCTTCTTTCCAACTTGGCGGTTGAATCATCGGGGTCGGTAACATCTCGACGCGCTATCGAACGACAAGATATGTTCCGAAGAGGCTGATGAGCGGCGGCGGCTTGGGCAATCTCTCGAGCAACAGCCACCACCCACCTGCGCGGCGGCCCTGCGCCATTTGGGCCTGGGACCCAACCTCGCTGCTGACCAGTCGATGTCATCTCATTTTGCGCTCGGCCTTTCATTGGTGTGCCTTGCAGACGCCCTGCATGGCGCCCGTTGGATGGCTTTCGCTCTAGACCTGAACAGGCCACGCTAGGGGACTAAGCCCAGGATTCTGGAAATGCGTGCTCACAGAACTCGGTCATGCTGCGATTGGCCAGCCCAACCAGGAGATGCAAATGGCCATTGTAATTTCCCCGGCGTGCCAACGTGCACTGACAATCAAAAGACACAATCATGGCGGATACAGTATCGGGGATCCTGGCACATATCGCACTGACATTATGGCGAGTCTCGAGTCGAATCAGCACGAGATTGGCAAGCGATTGGCTTCGAAGTTGACCCGACAAAGATCCACTGCCCCGGTCGGACCATGAGGCTAAAAAGTAGCCAAATTTGACCCCCAGTTCTCCTGCAGGAACCGATGGAGTCTCTGCACGGCCAGCTTCCTTCAACAGGGCTGCACGCCGAAGCAACCGAAGTCTCGGGCATGGCCCCCCTGAGAGGGAAATGGAGGTCAATGGCACGCTGGATCCCTCGTTGGTGAGCTTCCTTCTTCCCTTGCCAGTCCGCCGTCTGCCCACGACTCGAGCCCGGCGTAAGCCCTCGAGCCTCACAGGGGTCTTCTTCTCACCGTCTCCTCTCGCATCTGGCTTCCTCCACCGCTCACTCAGGAGTCGTGTTCGAGACCTTTCCTCTGCTTTTCCGTAAGCAGAAGTCCATTCGTTTTGGTTGCTCGGCGCCGGCCTTGGTTGGATTGTTGCACTGCCCACACGCCCACCCGCTTGTTGTCTTGCCTCGAGGAATGCAAATGTGTTTACGGTAAATTTCGACACTTCAAGAATCTCACTACGCGTCCGTCCAAGACACCCTTTTTGGCGTCCTGTCAGTCGCACAACTCTCACGAACCAATTCGCTTCACCACCACGTTGCACGAGCTCCCAGCTCTAGTCGTAGCTTTGCGCTACCCACGATCATTACACCACGCTCATTACAACGGCCTTCCACATGAGGCCAACCACGCTCGGAGCCCTAGCTGGCTCCGCCTTGCTATCCCTAGCCAGTCAGCCAGTCGCCGCGTCCTCGGGCCACCGTCACCTGCACACCAAGCACAGTGGTAATCACACCCATGGAGCACAGGAGGACTCGTCGCTGGAGCTACTTAAGCGAGGGAAGCTCGTCAACCGCGCCGGCCAATGCGCCTTCCCGGAGGACGCCGGCCTGGTGGCCGTCACGCCGGGTAAAATGAACAAGGGATGGGCCATGAGCCCCGACCAGGAGTGCGTTGCGGACTCGTACTGCCCGTACGCCTGCCCACCGGGCCAGCTCATGAACCAGTGGGAGCCGGGAAGCACCTACGTCTACCCGAGCTCCATGGCCGGAGGACTGTACTGCGACAAGAACGGCAAGATCACAAAGCCGTTCCCAAGCAAGGACCACTGCGTGCCGGGCGTTGGAAACGTCAAGGTCGTCAACAACTGCGGAGGCGTGGTGGCGGTCTGCCAGACGGTCCTCCCCGGCAACGAGGCCATGATCATCCCGACAAGCGTCACCGGCAGCGCGACCATCGCCGTGCCGGACACCAGCTACTGGGACTCGACGGCCGCGCACTACTACGTCAACCCGCCGGGCTACAGCACGGCCGACGCGTGCATCTGGGGCGACGGCACCAAGCCCATCGGCAACTGGTCGCCGTACGTGATCGGCGCCAACCAGGACGCCACGGGCGACACGTACGTCAAGCTGGGCTACAACCCCATCTACACCGACGCGTACGCCGGCGTGAAGCCCACCTTCGGCATGAAGGTCGAGTGCGACGGGAACTGCGTCGGCCTGCCGTGCGTCATCAACCCGGGCAAGGACGCGTTCGGCGCCGTCGAGAGCTTGCAGTCCGCTACGGGCGCGGGTGGTGCTGACTTCTGCGTGGTCACTGTCACGTCCGGGTCCGCCCGCGTCGTCGTCTTCAACACCGATGGGTCCTCGGGCAGCAGCAGCAGCAGCAGCAGCGACGACAAGGACGACGACAAGAAGACCAGCACTTCCACCAAAGCGGCCGAGAAAACACCGGAGAAGGAGAAGGAGCCGGAGCCGACCACGACGTCCAAGGTGAAGGTGGCCGGTCTCGTCGCACAAGCCACCACAACCAGCAGCAGCACATCCAGCTCGACCACGCCCGAGCCAAGCAGCACCAGCACCAGCACCAAGAGCGAGACCACGAGCACAGTGGAGACCACCACCAGCGAATCGTCGACCCTGACGACCCTGTCGTCAACGTCATCGCACAAGTCAAGTAGCGCTTCCAAGACCAGCACAGCCAAGCCTTCGGCGTCCACGAAGCAAGGTGGTATCTTCCAAGAGGACAACAGCGTCACAGTGACTGCCGACTCGGCAGCGGTTGTCACGAGCTCGGCGGACACCACCGCATCTGCTGCAGCGACATCAACGACCTCCAACAGCAATGCCAACAAGGACCAGGCGGCCTTCGCTGGGCTCGTCGTGGCCATTGTGGCCGCGGCGTGTCTCTACTAGAACGCCTAGGGCTTCTGGTGGCCTCGCGACTACATGTTTTCCTTTCTGAGGCCAACATGCAGCCAGCAGTACCCAGTGGGACTCCTTTAACGTCGGCACGAGCTCTGATGGGCCCTGCACGAGCGTCTCCGGCGCTGCTGGCTGTCTTCACTTACTTTCGAAACCTGGCATGTTTACCCGATATATTTCTAGCATCTTTGACAGAGATGTACATACACCCACCACCGGCCCCGTCTTACTTGGGTAGCGCGGTGTGTAGTGTTTATTGTGTTATATGGTGGACCCATTTGCTCTCCGCCTCCTCGCGCGGCTTTCTCAAACGGCTTCTGGGTTGCCTGATTTTCTTTCTTCTTCTCAGTCTTCTCTTCGTGATGGAGATATTTGACAAACGATATACCCCCCACATGTTGATTGAGCTTTGTTTTTTTGGGGTCAGGAAAAGGGAGGAGATGTCTCATTGTGGCCCTCATGCTTGGTGGGGGCTTTGGATGGGATGGTTTGGGGTTCATGATACCTGTTTATGTTGGACATTCTATGATTTCCGATGATGGGGAGGGATACCTTGACGACAGGTATTCTTAGATTAACCGAAGAATTGATCATGAGTACCAACAGTCATGGCGTGTTGCTTTGTACTTGTACGTATGAGGATTCTGTGACTTGCCTTGTCACTTGGGATAATGTATGAGCTTCACAGAGCACACTGCCCTTGGGCCTACTCAGAGTCATTCTTGCGCCCCTGGTGTGTGCTATATTTAACTTGTACCCTTACAGAAAGAGTGTGATATACCACTGCCCAGTGGAGCCTATGTCCTTACACTTACTTGCTGATGATTGATGGCTGCGTATGACTTCATGTTTTGTAATTCCTGCTATTTCGAAGTGGCTGCAACCTTTCTTGTCATATTCTATAGATTTCAATGTCCATAAATGCACTATATGATGTTTCATTATTGCCATAATTCCTGTTGATGGTCTGCTGGTAGACTGAGGAAGATAGTGCTCGAGTTGAGGACCGGGAAGGTGCACTAACAATTAATTCGCAGGCATCAAGTACCACAAAGGACTTAGCCACAGACCTACCATGACACTTTTCCTCAGCAGTGCAGGTGTCTCTCATTCAACATCCACAATCTGGTCCATCACCAAAGCAACCTTGAAGACCATTGACTATTTTCTCTCTGGGCTACATGAATCCTCACACCACAATTGCACACCCATGACCGCTCCCAACACGGCGGCCATCGGCATCGGCCAGCCGAGCACCGACAAGCTCATCCATGTCGGCCGCTCCGACGGGCGGAAATGGACAACAGAGGACATTCAGGCGCGCTGGGCCAAGGACCGCACCGCCAGAAAGACAGGGGAGCCCATTTCCGAGAACCCCAACGATGTCGCCGACCAGCAGACGCGGAACACGCTGGCGCTGTGGAAGGTCGTCACCGCGCGTGGCGTAGCCGAGGCGCTGAACTGGCCGCGAGACGCTCAGTACCAGCTCGCGTTCCCAGATGGCTTCTGCTTGCGAGAATGTACTCCTCGCACTACAGGTCGGTTTGATTCCCCATTCCCCTGGGTACTTCTGCGTGCTCGCTGAGGTAAAAAAATCAGTTAGCTGATGAGTTGTGTCGCTCGTAGGCGCTGCCAAGCAATTCGCCATGTATGGCCATATGGCGGGCTGCGCAGATGAGTTCGTGTACCGAGCTCCATATGAGTTCGTGCCTCACGTCCTTTGGCTGCTGAGTGACAGCAGCGATCATAACGTCTGTCCATGTAAGCCTTGTCATCGAGCGACAGGAAGGCAGATTCCAGGATCGTTCGTCTCGAGGCTGGAGGCAGAAATCGAGAAGCTGGATGTTAGTAACCAGGGACCAAAGGCTGCAGAAGCCAAGTCGGGCAAGAAGACAGCTGCTACTAAGTCCACGACGACCAAGAAGAGCAAGGCTGCGAGCACAGCCGATGCGGGCTCCAAAACCACAGCCGCAATCACCAACTCACCTGCGAGGTCGACTAAGCAGCCCACCACAGCCAAAACATCAACTGTATCCAAACCACAGTCCACGATGAGCAGAGTTGCGCAACCAGGACCGACTCCCGTCCCTTCCCCTCCCGCCCCTCATCCGTCATGGAACAACGAGCCGACTCTCTTCAGGCGCGGTGAGATGGTCTGGTGCCAACAGATTGCCGCGACGCAAGGTTGGAGGATCGGCGTCATCAGAGAGGTTCGCTCCCAGACCGCCACCCACCCAACCACATACATCTTGATCGGTCTTGGCCACAGTTCCATTGAGATCCCCGACATGGAGAGGCAAGTCCAGCACCTGCGCCCCTTCTTGACCTTCTCCGTCCCCGCCATTAGCCACCCCCTCCCAAAGGACCGCAGCTTCAGCCAGATCGACTGGGCACAGATCCTCGCCAATCCCCAGAACACTCGCGAGGTGGTCGGTCTTGAGGCCTCCAAGCTGGCTGCCCTCGAGATTGACGGCTCCTGGTCGACCTTCAACAAGCTGCCTCCCGGTCCGAAGCAAGCCCCGAACGTGACCCTATACGGCGGCGTGTTTCTTGGTGCCGAGATGATCCGCATCGGCGACCCCGTCCGTCACAAGGATAAGACGCGTGAGACCCTGCTTGAGGTAACAGAGATTTCGGTCGTGGAGAACATCAATGCGACTGCTGGACCACAGCGCTACGAGTTGGGTTTCAAGGGCTTCGAGTATGAGGCTATCCTGGTGCCTGAGACCGCTGCAATTCCCCTCCAGCCTGAGGGCTCCATCTTTAAGAAGGACACCGCCTTCAGGACGCTTGCCGCTAAGGCAGGTGGCGCAAAGATGAAGCTCGTATGGCAGGTATGTGCTCCCTGAAGTTTCCCTCGTCACAACCGCGTCTGTCACGAATGAAAAAAGACAAAGAGAACACCACGCAAGCAGGATCATTAACAGATTTCTCGCCACAGACCAAGTTTCTCGAGAAAGTCATCTGGCTGGAGCGCGACGTCGCTGGTCGTTCGTACGCGACCGACGAGCTTTTGCGCGTGACGAAAAGCGAGGCCGACGTTCAGAATGCGCTGCAGACGGGCGAATTCCAGGAGGGTAAACAGTTCCTGAACACCCGCATGCAGACTTTCGGCGCCATGGACTACGGCCGCAAGCTCAACCGCTGGGCCACATACAGCCAAGCCGTGAACGGGGCGCGCCAGCAGCTGCAAGTCGGCGACGACATCGTCGAGGACTGAACTACAGAATTTGCTGCATGTAGAACCTCGCTGTCGACTACCAAACAGCACAGGAGCATCCTCAGCAGGCTCATGATAGGAATTTAACACTGCGCATCGGGCTTACGCGAGAAGACCGGATATCACGGAGGGTTCTCGGTCATGGCTTAAAGGACAGAGTAGTGTAGATGTTGTACTTGCTCGTAGCTGCTGTTTACAAGCTAGCTTGGGGCTAGACTGGCGAAAGGACAGCGAGATGAAAGAGCGAGTGCTATATTCAAGCCCTGTCTCATGCATATCGGCGTTCCTTGCACAGAATCAAAAGAAATGACAAGGACATTATAGCATCTGAAGATGTAGCTAGATCCCCCAATCAAATCCGTTCCCCCACCAAGTTGCATTTGCCATGCTGCTTGGGACTCCTGGTAACTTTTTCATGCTGCCTTGTTTATAATTTGCTTGTGGGCGCTCTGCTGGCCATTCTGTTCAAGTCGGTTCGTAACAACACCTTGCTGACTTCACAAATCCTCTAGACCGGGGCGACACAACGGCTAATTCTCCGAAGCAGCCCCAGAACATTCAAACTCGCCGTGCGCCATGTCGAGACAATGATGCCCGAAATGTCTTGCGCGTCAGCTTTGCCGGAACAGCTGGCTGCTTCACACCAGAAGCAAAAAAAGCCCAGTCCGACGAGAGGTTCGTTCATCCAGAATCCATCCGGTGTCCTGCTCATGCCAGGCACCCAGCAGATACGTGAAAGCCAGAACTCAACCTCCGCCTGAGCACAGCCACTCCACCATCTTGCTTCCCTCCCATCCCCGCCAGCACGCACGCAACTGACACCCGTCAACCCCTCGCGTGGCGTGGCGGGGATGTCTGACTACTTTACCCCCGGTCCCCCCTCTCCCTTGCCATGGATTCCAGCAATCCGGTACCGACGTAGCCGTTCCCAAAAATAAAAGAATAAAATTAGTGTGGCAGTGGGGGTTCCAAGACAAGGAATGGTGGCGAGGGTCCCAAAGGTGGTGATCGGCCCCTCGTGGGGTTACACTGGCTTTTGCTCCGAGACCTGGCCGCTGGCGGCGGAGGGCGAGAACCTGTGGCAAGTAATTTTGAGCTCAGCAACGTGAGGGAGAGCGTTGACGGTGAGGTCAGGTGCATACTTATATATACCTAGGCCCCTTTTGCTCTCGCACGTCTGTCATGCACGCGGTAAGCTGAGCTAGCGAAACAGAGACATGCTGAATGCGGCAAGTCCTCGCGGGGCGCCTCACAGGGGTCAAGATCCTCCGTGTACGAACACTACCACCCAGATTGTAGAGCTGAATCTGGCGTCCTGAAATATTGGAAGCCTGTGGCGGAAGTCTCTGCGGCGTACCGATCGGTCACTCCGTCACTTTGGGGACAACTTCGGATGTGGATTTGTGAAGGACAGTCTTGTCCAATTATTCAATATACACTACTCGACTACGCAAGTTTGTGGAGAGAATAGATATATGCAATCCCTTGGGACAAAGCTCCACCCTACGCCCTTGTATCTCGTTACACCCCACCAGTTTCCCTCAGGGGAGGGGGAGGCTAAGGCATGTCGTTTCGCTCCAACGTGAGCATCGTGATGTGATTGGGCATGATGCGGAATATCGTAAGGAGAGCGAGTGGCATCCTTCGACCCTAAGCCCTGTCGTGTAAGTTGCAGCAGTATGCAATGTTTGTCGTCAACATAGGGGTTGGCGCCCGTTGTGGGATGTTAAGTCGTCAATTCGTCTTGACACGCTGTAATGCTGCTGGGCACACCGCATCGTGCGACATCGTCCAGCTGTCCATCATCTCGCCGATGGCTGACTGGCTTCACAGCATGAATTCGATGCTGGGGCGCGGCACGCCTACTTCCTCCTACGCCTGCCGCAGCTCTAAACTCTCGTGAAGAGTTTCCTCAAAGCCGTTTCATTCGTAATCGTCGCGATGAACGCGTCATTGAAAAAGTCCTTTGCAGATTGCTTGGCTCTGCGATCTTCCTAAGAGACGCGCATTGCGTCCATCTTCTGCTGGACAGTCCGGAGCACCTCTAGGTCCGGACCAGGCTCGACTTTCTGTGGCTTTAGCCTCGCGCAGTGGTCGCATTTCTCGTGGGAGCAGTTGGCACAGGGCATGCCGTTCTCAACGCCAGGTAGAAACTTGTGGTAGCACTCGTGGCATCGGTAGTGCGGTATGGAGTGTGCTCCAAATGCGTCCCCGGGATAGCCGTATGGGTACTTCTCTCTCTTGGGACTGTGATCACTGTTTAGAATATGTCGACTCATATGGAATCAGGAGCCAGCACTTACGGGTCTCGAGGGCAGTCAGTACACCGCACATGTGAGCATTTGGCGCAGTCGCGTCCACCGCCTGTGAAAATGACCTCAGACCCATCGGCTTCCAAACACTGGCAGCATGTCCTCCTGACCCTCTGCCGAATTTTCTTGAAGACCAGCTGCTGCTGCTGCTCCGTTGACCTTGTCACCACTATTGGCTCCACTGCAGTGGGATCCGGGTCCGGCCATATCCTTGCGTTCGCAGCCCGTTCCCTCAAAATCTCGTTCTTTCTTTCGTGGTCTGACGACCTGTCGGCCTCGCTTCGCCTGGCTGGATATCGTGTGCACTGGCGGCAGAAACTGTGGTTGCACTTTTCGCAGTATCCATTTTTGCCAACCTGGCTTCCGCACTGGTGACATTGTCGATGTACACGCATGCGTGGCGTCTTGTTTACTCGCAGCACGTGGCCTTCCATAGGATAGAATTCGTCCGGGTCTACCTCTAGGAGTGGCGAGTACTTTTGTAGTTGCTGAAACCGATCACTGTAGATCTTGGACCGAGGAATTATCTCCGCTCCGTCATTGGACGCAGGATGATCATCCACTTGTGGTAGTGTAATGTTGGTTTGTGGTAGGCCTGTCGGGTTTCTGTGTGTCTGTTAGTAAACTGCCACGTCCTTGTCTAAGCACATTGCAACCGCCAAACGACGCATTCACATCCAACAGTCGCATCAGCATGATCTGGAGGCAGTACCTTGAGGTTTCCTGGACGGTGGGTGATATTGGTACAACAGTGGACGAGGTTGCAGAAGCAGGTGCGGTGTATGTCGCGGCCTGTATTGAGGGTCGCTGGGGTTGTTTCGAAGCGTCGTTTCTCCTCAGAGCCGTCCTCATTCTCGAAAGCAGCTTCCTTCCTACGCTCATGGCCTTCTCCTCTCGGCCCTCCCGACCCTCAACGGGCCCATCACCTGCCCTTGAGGCCATATCGAGAGTCTATGATGGGGTATGGTGACTGTCCAGTGATGGTGTATGTTGGCCGTGCAAAGGATGATGCCACTGTATCACCCAAAATCGACGAAGTTTGCTAAGACCGTCTCAGGGCATAATCCAAAGGACCGAATATTCGTAGACTGATCGGGCCAAAAACGATAGCTGCGGATGATGTAGGTCTCAAGGTCGCTGTAAGCCGGCAACGCGATAATGTAATAAGGAAGAGAATCAAGAGGTGCAGAGGATGTGCACGAAAAGTCCTGGTGGAAGATCGACCCAGGTTTCAATTGGAGACCTGGGCGGGCGGTGTCACGGTTGTGGCACTTCCAGGTGAGAAGTGTTCCTAAACAGACGGGTCTGGATGGTCTGTGGTTTGAGGTGTAACCAAGAAGAGCCCTGTGGAAGACCGATGGGCGCCAGAGACAGAGCAACGGCAAATCCGAGTTGAAACGAAACAAGACGAAAAGGGTTACGGTATGCTACCAGTGAAGTGCTGCTGGTGCTGCTGTTGCTGCGGCTGCGGCTGCGGCTGCGTTGTGCATAGATCTCAGCCCGGTTTCGTCCAAGTCCTGACACGCCAGCGTACCAGCTGCGGGCCTAAGAATTTGCTGCGTCTACCAGTAGATAAGTGCACAGGTAGTCCCCGCGCAATGCTTTCCGGACCTTATTTCGCTCGATCTGGCAAAGAGCCCTCGCATCGACTTCCCTCCAGCAGCGGTGTTGTTGCAAGACGGGTTCACTTGGCGGTAGGAAAGGCGATCCTTTGATGCCCAACACGATGGATGGACGGATTGATATCGAATATCCTCGCGATCTGTAGGGCGCGCGGTCGTATGGTTGAGAGATGGGTCGGCGATGGCTTAGCGAGGGGCAGTATTCATGGGCACAACGTGAATAGTTGGAAGAAGTCTTCGAGGTCGAAGGCAAATTCGTGAACAAAGAAAGAGGGAAATAAGACGTTGGAGGGGGGCCGAATGAGGAGAGGGAAGGAGTGATCCAGTTACCGGGCGTTCGGGTCTAACATGTGGTCCTGACCCCCGGGGGGTCAGAAAATATCACTTCTCCTTACGGATTAGCGGTACGCAGTATAGGCGGTTGTGTGCCGCACCAGACTAACACTAAACTTACCACAGTCCCGGAGACCTTGATGGCCGCTATGGATAAGTAAGTGTCAAATGAATGCTTGGATACTTTAGGCCACGCGTTGGTCTTGTGTGACGACGACGGGCAATCATGATCACGCAACCTTGGCAGACGAGGCCATCAGGTACCGAAAGGCGCCTGGCAGCCTGGTCGGTCGATTTGGTCATTGAGAAAAGACAACAAAAAGAAAAAAAACAGACTGCCGTTACTGTGTATAATAAACATACGGTACTGTACAGAATACAGACTAAAAAAAGTCACTTTCCAGAAACCCGGTGGAAGGTTCAAGCGCCCCGTCACAATCACGCCAGTTTGGCAGACTTCTACTCCGTACCTACAGACAGCCGAAGAACAGCCAGAACCATGAACTCGTCAATCCTTGCTAAGACAACCAAACCAGTCCAGAACTCCAACGGGAAGGTGCCTGGTGAGTGTTTTCAATGGCGTTTCTGTTCTGTTGGTACACCATTTCCGCGCAGCCCCCCTCCTGCACACTGGATTCCCGGCAGCTGGCATCGACGCACCACATCAGCACCGGGTTGCTGGGAACACGACTCCACCTGGTCCCAGTGCAACGGGCTGGAAGTGCACGGACCAGAAACATGTTCAAAGAGAGAAAAAGGCTCTTGGTGACCCTACCGGCCCGGGAAGCCAGCCGTCCGCGGCCCACACCACCAGAAACCCACCGACCAGTCTGCCAGTCACCGCCTACTCGCTTGCGTTTGAGCAAATCCCGGCCGGTGTTTGGTTTCCCAGCTTTTGGGGGCTGCCCGTCAGCAAACCTTGAGGGAACGCTGCTTGCATCTTCTGCAAGCACCAGCAGCGGTCAGCACCTTGTTTGACGCCGAGGGTCTGCGCTTCTGACCGCATTGCGTGTCTTGTTTTTGCTGGTCTCAGAAAACCGTTGGCTGCTGATCCCAAGTGCAAACAACAAGCGAACGTCGCACGACTGCTCCGTCAAGAAAGGGCTCTCCCTTCCTCCCTTCCGCTAATGCTATATGTCGTCCTTAGCCAGTTCCTGCCTATTGGGAACGGTTCCTGCCACGCTGGCGACACTGCAGGAACACGTGTGTGGTATCGTGAGTGTCTGTCTTTTTGCTGCCTTCTGGCGGTCGACCTAGTCGACCCGCCCAACCGCCCTGCCGTCAGACCCAGACCCAGACCCTAGAAGAACGCTAGAGGCTTTCGAACCGTAGTTTAGTACGCAATTGTGGCCTGATTATTTCTTGAGACAAAGGAGAGCGCCTTGTTTCTGCCACAGAATTTACATCCCGGCACCTTGGTGTGCAGGGAACATCTTCCAGACGCTTGGGTCTCCTGCAGAGATGATTCATTGTTTGGCTACTGTTTTGCGGAGGCTGGACCGGGGCTAGTTCATGGTAACGTTGCGCAGGATTGGCAGGATATTTTAAAACGACGGCTCCAAGACGTTGGCAAGAACTACCCCAGTTTCTCTCTCTCTCTGTCTTTCTCTTGCGTGCATGGTACGATCTCGATTTTGGGAACTGAAGCGAGGCCAGTGGTCATAATTGTATGGAGACGGACGTCACAAAGCCAAACAGAACGACCACGTCTGCATGTTCGCGCATCCGCCGCCGGGTGGAAGAAGCTCAGTGGCTGGCTTCGAATGCTGTGCATCCCGAAACCCCGACATGTGGCAGATGGGGAGGTCTGCACAGATCAACATACCAACGCCATCGCAGCCAACGGGAGAATCCACTCGATCCCGGGCCCAGGGTGCCGGAAAGGTTGAAGAACCTTGACAGGCGGCTCCGACCCCTTGGGACCAAAAGTGGACACGGCTTGACGGGAGGGCCCATGGGCCATTTCTACTCTGTACAGTACAGTGATGTTTCGTCACTGTCTCAATTGGGGATCGGGGATTCTCCCGCGCGGTCAAGACAAAGACAAAAGGGTTAATCCATGAATTCTTTGTTGCATGACGCTGTCGAGCGTCCAATCTTTGCTGCTGGTCGCTATGATACAGTATGCAACCCGTTAGGAAACGAATGCGAACCGTGGGAGCGCAAGTGTTGATCCACTTGTCGGCTCGGTGCCGCGCAGGAGGCGGAGGAGGAGGGGAGGGGCTGCCGCAAAGATACCCAACCAAAGCGGTTAGACAGTGTCTGTCATGTTGTTTCTGGGATCCTCTGGCCGCTGACTCGCGCAGCAAAACGGCGTCGCGTTGCTGTCTTGCGGAGATTCTACGGCACTCACTCGCATATATTCCTCTTACCTTGTACAAGTGATGACCGTAACGTCCCGGGTAGGCAAATGTTCACTGGAGCAGTTGTGAAGACAGTAGCAAACCCAGGCCATCTGGGTCAACTACTTCACAGGTGCTTCCGACTCGCCTTAATGTCCGGTTTTGCTTTTCTGGATCTCACAGAAGAGCCTGGCAGCGATATCCAAGCATCCCTTTACCGCCAGTCTGGTAATGTGTGGACTCCGCACAAAGCCGGTTCCCTTTTTTTTTCTCTTTTTTTTTCTTGATCTGGCAGATCCTCTCGGATGTCACCACTCCGAGACTCGTTTGACAGTAAACCCGAGCATTGGGTCAGTCCCCTATTGGCTCTGCGTCGACGCAGTACATACTTTGATCAGCACCTTATTACAAGAGAGTCGCAACCTTGGAGCGCTGATGTTATGCGGGCACGGCTTTGTCAAAAGAAATTCAAGCAGCCTCCGAAGACCGTCCGAGGTTGATCTGGCTGTCTGGCTACTTTGCATGTCTGCCGTATCACACATCCTCGATTTTGCTGCTCGTTGAGTCCGCCCAACTGCAAGGGATACTGGAGACTTTGACTGACTGCTTGCACCAGCTCGATGTGGTTTAGCAGCGGTCTTTACTACAGTCCGTGACTGCTACTTTCCCTTCGGCCGAGACAAGTGTAGCTAGATAGCCACCATGTTTGCCAAGAAGTCTAGTCGAGACGACGTCCACGCAGCTATGCTACTCGCGGTAGCTTGCAGAAGCTTGTCTCTATTGTCGTGGGGGCGTGATACCGGCACGTCGAGCCTAGCACCTCGCTAGAGGTCTGTTCTGCTGGAGCATGGCCCAAGGCCAGATCGGATATCAACCTCGTGTTGGCAAATTTGGGTTGCATCTTAGGTATGGCGCCGCAGTCGTCCTACGCGTTTTCCCTTGGGGGCTACCGCGGATAAGTGCAGGCAGTCTACAAGACACTCGCGGGTGGTCGCTTTGGCCCAACCAACGAGACTCTTCATGATTACTTATTTGGTCGACTTCTACGCGCGACATCTGGAAGAGGTCAAGTTGGACAACGCGCGCTTACACAGTGCAAGACCAACAGGGACTGCCGCAGACCTCTACAATGATTGCGAAAGGCTGGCCGCATTAATCGACCCAGACCAGCGGAACTGTTCCTTTTCTGTTTTCCGTGCTAGGATTTTCACAACTGCAGATTGCCGTTCAGCTTGTAGTCTCGATGGCACTCCGCCATGTGACTATCGATGTGGTACCAGGCCTATGTGCCCAGGAACTTAAGGACACCGGACTGATTCAGCGTTGCCGGTACGAGTTATGCGGTTGACGCGGTGACGGAAACAAGTCGAACCTCGTCTACTTGTACTGGGACATTGCAGGATATATCCCGTAACTCACCAACAGCGTCTTGGCTACCCCAATTGTCTTGAGCCAGAACTGCCGCCAAAGGCTATATCGCGATCCCTTTGCTCAGACGCAGATACTGCCCGGGAGGAATGCTTTGATAAGCTCGAGCCGACAGATTAGTGATCTGAACGCCTCGCTCAATAGAACACAACTGCACTCAGTCTGTCTATGCCTCGGGATAATTGCCCTGGGATAGTCGCCTCGATATACAGTGTAGTCCCCTCGGGATGACTGCCCTCGGGTATTCGTCTTTGGGCCAAGAATCTTGCCATGAATGTCTGAGCTTCACAGCCTTTTCCCAACAACTCACGTAGCAGAGGAAACCACAGTGGACTCAATGTGTAGCCAACTCGTCACCATGAATTGACCAGTGCGATAATTCCAAATACACGGATTATGGTACTTTACACTTCCGCGACGGAGCCGGGAATGGCTCAGAAACTGCGAAGATTCTTGTCCGTGCTGTACCTCGAGATGTCTCCGTCCGTAGAGATCCGCTGAGCAGGCGAGGAACAGTAATAAGCGTGAGGTACTTGCTTGGTGCGCTTTCGTCGATGGCAAGAGAACAAAGAGGAAAGGAAACACAGCGATGTGTGGCAGGTGTGGTCATTACTGGGATATGAGGATTATGTAATCATCTAGAAGAGACATCACCAATCTAAATCGCAGTCTCGGATCGCGCGTTTTGTCAACGTCGACAACGTCATCACGTCAACCAGCAAAACTCCGCAACAGAACGAATTGACCAACCGCTCCTCGGCCTTCCACCACCTCCAATCGACTGACTGTGCACATCTGAATTGCGCAGTCTGACCTTGCACTCCCCGATCGATTCCAGGACTTCCATGCAACATCAGCCAACCGACATCTCCAGCATCGTCCCCTCCGCCGACTCCTCCGAACTCCAAGACGCGACCACCCAAGATGGCTTCCCCTTGCCTGCACCGAGTTCCCTCGATGGACGCCCTCAGCCGCGCTCTGGCAGCCTCTCCCCAAGCTCCGTCGTTGCTGACACGAGCCTGTCAACTTCAGGAGTCGGCGCGGACGAGCTGGACGAAACCCTGCGAGAGCTGAGCGTCAAGGAGGGACACGCTACGGTTCCTGGCGAACGTATCTCCGCCTACGAAAATGCCGTCACACCGACTGGCCAACAGAGCTCGCTGTTCAGGGTCGTGAAGCGATCTGGCTCGTCAAATGACGGACCTTCTTTGGGTGACTGCCCAAACGGTATGATGGTCCAGATCCACGACTGGCAATTAGGCAGCCGCTGATCGTCTCTAGAAATTTTGACGCACATCTTGTCCCACCTCCATCCAGACTCGCATGGAGCAGTCGCGCTTGTCTCCAAGAGGTTCTATACCCTCATGACGGAGCCGCACGCATGGAGGATGGCGTTCTTGCGCTACTTCCCTGGACCGGAGGCATTGGTGAAGGGCTCTACCAACGTACTCGCTGACACCAGCGACAGCAAAGGCATTGTCAGGGTTCGATCCGAGTTCCGGTCTTTCACTCGCCTGACGTCCCTCGCGTCGTGGCGTAGTGAATATCTGCTCCGGACTCGACTTCTGCGTAGTGTTGCCCGCGGAAGGCCTGGTGCAAGCCTGGCAGGAATCGGAGCCTCGATGCGCTCAAATGCGACCAAGAAGTCAAGTGCTGTCCTAACCTACAATTCGAAGTTGCCCTGGATGATCAGCAATGTGCACGCCGTTTTCGACAACACCAAGAAGGGGCCTAAGGCCATTGTCGGCACCGCGGACCTGTGTGTATCGACCATCAGTGATCCATCAACTGGAAAAGTGGAGAAGTCAGGCCTGGATGACCCGTTTTCATTTGCGCAGCTCGATGAGGTGTTTCCTAACCTCCAACCGTTCGGTCTTGGGGACGGCCCTGCTGCCGTCTACAATGTCATGGACGTCAGTCAACTTTATGGCCTGGTCGGAGGCGAGGGCTTTCCAGGCGGTCGACCCTATTATCGTGCAATCAACGAGGTCCGCGGACGATATATCGGTGAAGTGGGCAGCTCGATTATCAACATGACTCCTGAAGTCCCCAAGATTCCGGAGTTAACGGAAGCAATCTGCAGTGTTTGGATCGCCAAATCCTCTGCGGTTCCTACGGTAACGGAGAACATGGTCGGCATGATGACCGGTTCCTCTCTTGGAGTCGTCACTGCTTATGCCGTGGGTCATGACGCTAGCGGTCCTCGATACAAGGCCGGAGAAATGACCGCTCGCTGGGTACTCAGCCCAGGTGTTCCGATCATTGCGCTCAAAGTCGACGAGAATTACAGTCACAAGCGAAGAACCCTTGAGCGGATTTGGGCGTGTGCGGTCAATGCCCTCGGAGAGGTTTTCATTCTCAGCCAAGCTCCAACGCCTCCAATTGAAGCAGTCAGGAAAGAGCTTGACAGCACCAAAGTTGCTTGGTTGGCAGGCCGCACGGTCTACTGGGAACTCATTGAGGGCACTCGTCGTCGAGCACGTGCAGATGAGCTTGACAAGAATGCCATCCGCGGAGGTTACTCTCCTCGGTCGCCTTGCGACACCATGGGCCTAGGAAAAGAGCAGGTCATTGCTGAGGCTCGCGAGATAGAGAAATTTCTGCGCTACGAGCCTGCTCATTTCAGACGAGTCTGTGAAGGATGGGACATGCGGCGGAAGGTGGAGGTCGACTTCGCCGAGGAGATCGTCGTTGTATGCCGCTGTCTGCAAGATCAAGACAGTCCAGCGGAGATACTACGTCACATGCGCAGCAAGGTCTCTGGGAGCAAGGAGGCCAATGCAGTGAACTCTGCACATACCGAGCGTCTCGCTCCAGTTGCATCAATCTTTGGCTCTGGCAGCGAATCTCCCACGCCGGCCTCAGCCAACCCCGGATTGGGAGAGTCCGATGTTGATGCAGGAGAATGGCGGACTTCAGCGTTGTCACTAAAGAAACTGGGCAAGGCTGACATCACGTCGATCGCGATTGATAACAGTCTTTACGCCTCCCAGGCTCCTTTTGAGGATCCTTTGAACAGCGATATGCAGCTTTTGAAAGACGGAGCCATGACGCCAACTTCCCAACGCAGCAGCACTGGAGAGATTCCAGGGCGCAGAGCTCGATTTTTCGGGATTGGCACAGACCATGGTCAGGTCATCCTATGGAACATTCGGGACAAATCAAATGGTGTTATCGACCCCATTTACGCCATCCAGTCCGAGTCGCCTGATATCACGAGCCTGGCAATTTCGGCTTTGTATATTGTCTGTGGCGGAAGCGACGGCCTAGTGCAAGCTTGGGATCCTCTCTTGTCCAGCCTGGATCCCATCCGCACTCTCAGTTCCAAATCTTCCGGTAGAGCGCCGCGACAATTGCTGAACGCAAACCCGATCCTAAGGCAAGCCGACTATTCGACGTGCTCTGCTATCCTCCTTGACCCGGATGCAACCTCACTTCGGGGAATTCTTTGCTTCGGCACCTTTGTTCGATATTGGACCTACAGCTCTGCCGCGCAGACTGTAGGTCGCAAGAGGCGACTGCGGAACTCGGATGTGCATGGACGCCTGGCAAGTCGACGCCAGGGCCATGCTGTCAAAGGCTATATCGCTGCCGAAGAAGCCGAGCTTCGCAGTGAGAAGGAGCACAATCTTCGTGAAGACGCGAGGCTGCGCAACCGCTTTGGGGTGGGCATGGCCGACTTGACCGAAGAAGAATCAATTCGTTATGCACAGATGATATCCGAGGAAGCGTTCCTGGCTGACGAGCAGCGGCGTACAAGTGCTAGCGACACTGGCTCCACTGCCGATCTTGGAGAAAACAATTCCTCCTCGGGAAGTCTCGACACCGTGACGCCGGATGCAAGTCTTTCTGGCAGGAGCCCAGTCACTGGCACCTCCTCCGCCATAGCAAACTCTCCTCCAGCCGAGGATGATGACTTCGAGCAGCAAATTCAGCGCGCACTTCGCCTATCACTGATGGAAAGTGTCAGCGAAACAGGCCAGTCGCCTTCCAATAACAGCTCTGCCGAATTCGAGTTCCAGGTCAAATACAAGCCACAAAAGAGCAAGCGGTCCAACCCAGCTTCGCGCATCTCGAGCCAAACGCACACGCCTATTATACCGAGCGGACAAGCCTCGGGCCAGTCCTGGAAAGTCAACAAATCGCCTATCACGGGTGAAGATATGGACGAAGACTTGGCACTGGCCTTGAGTCTGAGTCTACAGGAGCAGGGGCAGCACGGGGCTCAGGATGTGGGGTTGGGTGTCGAGTTTGATGCCTTTCCACCTTTGGAGAGCAGTGGCAAGGGGAAGGGGGTGGCACGGTACTAAGGACGCCTCTTGGAAGGCAGTGGGTCTCGAAGGGTGATGGCTCATCTTGGATTATACGCGGTGGGTATTTGATGGAGATGAGAACTTTTTCTTCTTGCGGTGTGCGCTCTGAGTCTCCAGTCTCCAGACTAGGGTCTCAATTAACTCTGTTTTTCATTGTTGAAACCTCTCAGATAACAGTGTTCGCCATCAAAGACTTGACAGCCATTGGGCAACTTCTCTTGTCATGTGCCCATCCTGAATCCCCAAGGTGTGATCCAAGCTGGCCTGGCAGTGCATCTCCCCGGGACACACAATGAGCTGCAACGCAGAGTTCTTCTCCCTGTCCAAACCGTCTTCAATTCCCGCCTTGCTAATGTCCTCAGCAGCGCCCATCACCTGTGCAACTCGTCGAACGTCGTCAAGGTAGACTTCACTACCACCAATCACCAATAGCACACGCTCCGCCCTCATCCCATCCCAAAACCCCGCCCTCGCCAGCACAGGCGCGGCCCAGACCTCGTCTCTCGGCCTCCATGTCTCGGTAATCGCCCTCAAACACCGCCGATTCATCACATCCATGCCCTCATTATACGCAAAACTCTCTGCGGCAGCCGCATTCGCCGTCCGCGGCGAGATGGCCACCACGCCGCGGAACTTGCTGCTGCTGCTCAGAAGCAGCGGTGACACCCCCGGCGTGGGCTCCTGCAGGTGCGCCAGCAGCGCCAGCGCCATATTGCCGCCGGCGGACTCGCCGGCGAGGATGATGTCGGCGGGGCTGCGGCGGCCGCCGCCGCCGTGGTGGGCAGCCAGGAGGAGGCGCAGGGCCGCGGCTGCTTGCGCGAGCTGGCCCGGGTAGACGCATTCGGGCGCGAGGGTGTACTCGAGGACGACGAGCGGGACGTGTGCGGCGCGGGCGAGGCTGTGCGCGTAGGCGGGCGATTGGAGCGGGGCTAGGTAGCCGCCGCCGCTGTGGGAGGGGGGAGAGGGGAGGTTAGAGGGAGAGGTTCGCAACTAGGTGCGTGTGGGGGTTGACGTACTGGAAGTATAACAGGATAGGTCCCCCTTGGTCTAGCTTGCAGTTGACAAAGTGCAGTGTCGCAGGGGGGAACGCGTCGTCGTTCAGCACTAATGCCGTCTGATGAGGCAGATTGTGCGCCCTGCAGTACTCCTCGACTTTCTGGCCCGTCGTCTGCTTCACCAACGCCCGAACCTGTCTCGTACTCATGAGGGTGATGGCGATCGTCCCACAGGATGCCGCGGTGTTTCTCTTCCATTCTCTGCGATTGAAGCTGCCTTCCTTCCATTGCAGCCAGGAGCGTGTTACGATGAAGACGAGGACCTTGCCGAACAAGAGAGGCAAAAGGCCGATGAGGCCCATTACTTCCAGGGTAGTCAGGGTAGGACGTGTATGGCTCGACATGGCTGCTGCTGCGTTGTGTGCCGAGCACTAGAAAACGTAGGATTGGCGATGCATCTCCCTTGGACGATCTGCCCTAGGTAGGAGGGAGGCCTTTGCTGCCGTTTATAGATATAGCAGACACGCCCGCGAAGGATTGCTCCAGGTGGCCTTCATCTCAAAGAGATGCCGACTGAGTATAGAGAAACCGTGACCGAGGAGAATGCCCGAGTACGGTGGTGATGACTCCAGTGACGCTCCTAGCTCCCACGTTCCAAGACTGTCACTCGACAGACCAATCGTAACTATGAAGAGGGAAGAATGCCGCCGGAGCCGTCGGGTCAGCCTGCCAGCCTGCACAGTACTCCGTACTGTGCATGTAACTTTGGGACTCCTTGCACATGGTGCGGTAGCATTCTTGTGTGGGAAAGGCAAGATGGTTTGGGAAGTCAATCGCCGGCCTTAGCCCTATCGAGCTTCCCATCAGCCCTTCCTTGCAGAGCCTCACGAGCCTATCGGAACTCGCACAGTAATAAGCTAGCTGATGTTGCTCCGAGCGGCTCGGAAACATTTCGTCTGATGTCTTTGCACACCGTCCGTCCCGAATTTCATCGTCCCGACTTGGTTTCGGCACGACACGCTGGCCCCTTGCTGCCGATCACGAAACATGGGACTCAGTTTTGTGCGTGGCATCACTGCATCACAGCGACTGCTTGAAGCAAAGGTTACTATGTATAGTCGTCATCGGATGGCACAGTGATACAATCCTCAGCTGCATAGGGGATGATTTCTTCTGTACTCTTGTACAGCGCGGGATACTGGGTGCGTGACGAGTGTGTTGCAGCCACAGAGTTTACATCCTCAGAGAGGCAGGCCCTTTGAACATGATGTCTGTATAGAATTCCGTTCTCTGAAACTGTCGCAGAGCAATTTCAAATACTGTATAGTCCAATGCCATATACATGGGAGTGGGCTCATCACGACACCCTCTTGGTATCAGCATGCGTGACGCAGATCTTGTAATTGCGCCTGAGGCAAGGAAAACTATGCATAATAACTCATAAGCATTCCAAGTTGATCATAGAGTTCCATGACATGGCGATCATCCGTGATCGACCGCGCATAATGTACGCAGCGGTACGGAGTAAAGAGTACTCAACACGCCTTTTGCTGATAATGCTGGTACTGTACCACCTATTGCTCTGAGCCTCTGATCGCTGCTTCAAGTGGTGGACGAACTGGTTGGATCAACCACTTTTTGGAGACCAACTTTAACATACAGCACAACTTTGATGCACGGGTTACTGGCAAATGCATGAGCCGTGGCAAAATGCCCTCCTGTTCTTGAGATGCCTCCATGGGTGATAGCCTGCCCAAGTATAGGAGTTGAATCACATGCCGTGCATTTTAAAGCTTAACCTCTAGAGCCACTCACTTTTGTGGTTCTCCGTTACGATATCAGACCGCACAAAAAGCCGTGAAAACCGGTCAAGATTCGCACCATGCATTGAAGGGCCTGTCTAGGCATGGTGGCTCAGCTACACCCAACACGACTTCAAGACACTGTGCGCACACTACGGTCGCACAGCAGTATTGAAATCAGACCATGCCTACTTTGCACGCCATAGTCACCAAGGCACACTACCTAGGTACACACTCGGCCTGGGGTGAGTGATCCCCAACAACAACGCGGACGCCGATGATCTTAAAGCATACTTACGGAATGCCTGAGCATGCCCACCGATCTTGGTCGAAGTTGAGGTCGGAGTTCGGGGTCCGAGCTTCAGCTCATGTGCATCTAGGGCTTGGAGACTCTGCCACGTCGTATGGAGGTGAGCGGCTCAGTGGAAGCATGGGGGGGTCGGGCCAGCAGCGGTATGACCAGCGACGGCCGCTGGTCTTCGCACATATCAGGTACACCCCGACTGTCACACACAAACATCAGTCCTGTGGATCGCAAACTTCTAGGCAAGGTGTCAGACGGCATCACTCGCGGTGTAGAGAGTAAGCTCTGGCCAACTCGCTGATGCGAAGCCGTGCTCGTGCTTGCGTGGGACATGATATGGACCACAGGTTCCATGGAACGGAGCCTTGTGCACATGCTTCGGAACACCACTCACAAATAATGGTCTAGTTCTGCAGGGACATAAACCCAAGCCCGCCAATTGCTCTAATCTCTTGCTCCACAGCTGCTGGGCCCCGCCTCCTTGGTAGGTGTCTGCCCCGAGGTGTCTGTTGCTGCCGTCGACGTTCGGTCTTGATATCGCAAGACCCTTCAAAACCAGATTGTGAGTTTCTCAGTTGTTGGATGTACCCGATATCGCCGAGCCCCTCTAGGATCTTACATTCACCTGCTCCGATCACATGCAGCTCTCGCAATTCTTGATTTCAAGAGTGTGTTTGCAGATTAATCGACATGGGATGTTCCAGCAGCAAGTCAGTGCGAGCACAAGTCCAGTCCGGCAAACCTTTCCTCCGGTACACGAACCTTCTTTGTCAGAGCTTTTGTCAGAGCTGACTCTTACGGTGCAAACCGGCGAGTACCGAGTCCAGTTTTTGACTTTGAGCCCCCAATGTCACGACCACAAACCCAAACGCCTCCTGCTCCATTTGTGGAAGCCGCACTGTGTGCATCGGGGCGGGCACCTCCCGAACTTCAGCTGCAGATGCTGTTCATCACCGAGCATGGCTACGTTGGCGCACGCGCAATTCCACCTGGAAGGCCAACGGGCGACCAGGAGCTTCTGCTATGGGAACCGAATTTGATGCACCAGGTGCAAATTGACAAAGTCGACGGGGACTGCGGCCCGGATTGGGTCGCGGACGGCGTGACATGCCTGAACGCCAAGCAACAGAGGATGGAGCTCGTCGACCCCAGAGCAAGAACGAGCCGTCCATGGATGCGAGGAACTGGGACGCTTGGAAGGCCCTGTTCCATCTCAGACGCATATGCAGCGTTACCAGGAACCGACATCGACCGCCTTGTCGTCGGTGTCGACCGCAAGCGGAGGAACGTGCTCCGAATCCTGGGCACGTCGTCTGTCAGGTCGTCCAGACGACACATAGATGAGTGGGATTTAGGATCTTCTGGGATCACTCACCTCGTCCAAAGTCCTTCCGGACGAAGTGTGATCACCCTCTCCAAGGACGATGCTGCCGATTCACTCGATTCGCCACAGGACCGGACGATGATCCACTGGATCAAGTCATCCTCCCCACCGACTATCCAGCACGCTTGCTCGAGATATGTCAGAGATACCTGAACGATAGCTATCATGACTACGTCGTATCTGTGTGGGGTCCTGACATGGCAATCTGGTATTGGAATCCAAACACCGACGTCGACCAGCTCAACGACCAGCTCAACGGAGCGCCCTTCACCCCCGTTCGCATGTGGAACTTGAACGAACTGCTCGGGAGGAGTGTCGAACCATTGTGCATCAGCAGTGACGGCATATTCATGGCTCTCGGGACGCAATCTGGATTTGATATTTTCAACATAACGCTGCTCGAAGTATTCCAGACAGGACTAGGCCAAGGGATCTACAGGTTGACCAAAGGTGCTTTCAGCACCGACGGACGCAGTATCGTCGTCAGCACGACCGACAACAAGATCTACTTGTTCAACCTGTGGGGAAGCAGTTGGGATGACTACTATCCAGACAACTCTGCGCCAACGTTCCCAGTTCAAGATTATCAAGCTGGTTCTGTGCCGGCAGCCTCAGCTCAACGATACAGGCCTTCCAGATGGGCAGGCGCACGTCGGTTTGCGAGTCCTCCAGACTATGCCGGTGAAGCTGAGTTTGATGGCGATGAGTATCATGAGCCTTTGGGTCCAGAATCATCGTTCGGATCGTTGCCGAGTTACCTTCGGGGCCTGAATCTTGACCATATATACAATTCTGATGGCGGCGAGTACCATGAGCCCCTGGACTCAGGGTCGTCGTTCACTTCGGGGCCAACTTACGGCAACCCGGCGCCGAGTTGTGTCACGGGCCAAAATTATGGCTTTGGGAGAGGGTCGCGTGGTGAGGAATATCGTGAGAATCTGGGTTCAGGGCCGTCGTTTGGATCGGTGCCGACTTTCACCAGCCCGGCGCCGAGTTACGCAACTTACGCTGAGGGTCAGGATCCTAGGAGTTAAGACGAGCCTGTGAACTTTCGTGGTACGGAGTTGACGAGAAGGTCGAGCGGCAAATACCTAGGTAGACGTGAGCGTTGACTTTGAGTCTGGTAGTCCGGCGAGATTAAGTTCGAAGTGCTGTTGACAGGAAATTGGAGTTCCAATATAATGGCGGGGAAAAAAAGGTTTCACTGACTTAAGATTAACACGATTCTTGGAAGTCATGCACATCTGCCCAGCGACTACCTGGGAGGGTAACTAGCTCCTTATAAGACATGTCCTATCGCAATATCACGACTCGAGCAGGGCCGATTTCAAAGTTGACACAATGCTCTGTTCTTCTTCTTGACACACAACGAACTTAAAAAGTAAATTTGAACAGTTCTTGGTTGGAAGGGGAGAGACATGTCATCTTCGGGGGCCACCGGGCGGGCGCCTTGATGCGATTCGGTACATGGTACCGACTGATGGGCACTAAGATAAATGCTGAATACTGAAAGTGAGGGCTGGGCGCTCTGGCACTTTATCCGCGTAGCAACACTCCGTACTCAAGAATGACAGAGTCGACACGGAGTATAAAGGTGGTTGATATGATGTAGGACCCAGGTGCGGGCGGCCTTGGACAATGGATCAAAGTCCCCAGGCTGCCAGGTCCGGGAGAGGCCCCGGACCTGGAAGGACGCCGAGAACATCGGACTCCACAATTCCCCCGACTGCCGGACACCCGAACGTGGCAGGAAACAAGGTCTGGGAAACAAAGTTGCTGTTCCCGCAGAAGCGGCCTCGGCGTGCCAGCGAGCATTGCGATCGATGCCCTTTGCCAGGTGCTGAGCTGAAGGCGGTGCTGCCACTTCTGACTTGGCAACGGACACTTGGCGATTCTATTTCTCAAAGCACCACCTCTTGCAGACCAATCGAGGGACGGGGCATCATAATGAAGTAAGCGACGCGTGCGACCTGGCATCTACTGTACTGTCTTGGGGGATATCTATCGGGAGAATGTCAGGGCGCGCTATAGGACTGGCTGCTGACATATTTGGCGCCTCCGAGTCAGCAAGCAGATTGTCTGGTCAGACAGTCAGCCAGAAGACAGTCGGAGTGCGCGAGCCTATTCCCCTCGAAGGTTTGGTGGGAAAGTCAGTGGCATCAAATCAAGCTGATGTCTGCTGGCATGATGATCAAAGTATGTGGGGGACAGTCTACAGCATCCTCACCTTGCAGGAAGCACGCCCTCCTGCCATCCATCCTTCCTGTTAGCGGGCGATCATTCACCGTAGCGAGCATGGCAGAGAGTTGCCAATGGAGTCAAGCGCGTTCTGCATGCAAGTTGACGCGATCCAATGATGCACTGATCCACCAGTTACGATTCCAAGGCACGAAGAAAATCTGGACTGTTGATGAACCTCGCAGGGCTCGGCGGCCGCTACGGTGAACCCAGCGCATTGAACCCAGCGCGTGGCCGACCGGGTTGGGAATCCTCTGCCCTGAGAGTCCCTGACGGCCGTTGGCGTGTGGTGTGAATCTTGTTGATCCTGCTGGTTTTGCGATGGCCGGGGGGGGGGGGTCGCGTGCAGCAGTATCCATCGGCCGTGTGTTGGTTTGCATGTGCCTCCCCCGTGTAATTTGGGGGTTTTCATGCGGTTTCACGCGTTCCTTGAGGAAACCGATGAGCTCAATCTTGTCGGAGAGTGAGAGTTTGACGAGTCGGGATATCGGAAAGGCAGTCAAGCAGTGAGAAGGTTGGCAGTGAGCCGTCGCTGGTGTCGCCAAGGGTGAATATTAGGGTGATACTCACCAGGTATCCGGGTACGTCGCATAGGCCCTACGAAACAAGTAGGCGGATCGTCTGATTAGGTCGTGGTACTTTGCATCAACGGAATGTGTCCTGGCGAAGAAGGTAAAGAGTCTTGTGGCAGGAAGCACAGACCCTAATAAATCGATATCCACTGCAAAGGTGACACTATTTAGCTGTGGGGCCTGTGGTGGCCGCCCCGCCACTGCCCGCAAAGGCAAAGACCGCAGGCGGACGGGGTACGCCGATTGCAATTTAATCCTCCCACTGCCTCATTTCTCCGTTTGGTCGTGAGGTCGTGAGGTCGTATGTTGACGGAAAGACCACCACAAGCTTGCAACAAAGTGGATTACCAGCAGCCAAGCCTCATCACTCTTACATCTTATGGTTCTTATCGTTCGAGACCAGGGGCTGGGGCAATGGCTCTGGTAGTGTGGCAGCGCTCTGTCAGAGACATCATCGCATCACCATCCCGAGATCTCCTTGCTTCTGGTGATAGCTATGGAATATATTACAGCAGCCAGAAGACAGATACCCTGGACAAATCAAGCTTGTCAGGCGACAGAGTCCGCGCGCATTGGCTTGGATGTCCCTTGCATATTTACCTTGCTTGTACTAAACTCACAGTGTAGTACCTGGTGGTAGGACCCAGCCCTTCGGGTGTGTGATGGCGCGACAGGCGAGGTAATCCTACCCTCGCATTGCTTGTGCCGGGGTCTCTTGGGAGAAGACCCCTGTCAAGATGGGCGCTCATGTTCCTGCTCATCGCCTATTTCACGATTGTTTATTTCTCCCCTCGCGCTGCTCGCGGGTCTGTCGTAACCTGGTTTCGTCTTCACCTTGCTAGAGGAGGGAGGTTGAGAACACGAGTACAGTCCGACGAGAACCTGGACCGACACCCGAGAACACCACCCAAAACACAATACTCTCACACCGCAACCAAAGCAGCAGCACCTGCCTGCACGCTGCGCACCTCTCTCAGTCAGCCACCTGCACCTGGTGCTCAGCCCTGTTGAGGCGAGGCACATTCTTGCCATGCACGAGGGCCTCACCACGACAAATCACACACACAGGACACCGCCTGGCCCACACACCCAGGCCTAGCAGCCTGGTAGCTCGCACCTATCGTTGACGGGCGGTCGGCAGTGGCTTGCTGGGTTTGGGCCGCCGCCGAGTGTCGAGATATCAAAATCTGGTCGACGCCCACTTACACAAGCCGCCTCGCTTCAATGGCGCCCTTGCCATATCTCATCGACTCTCTAGAGCGAGCCGAAATCTTGATTATCGCCAGGTCATCATCCTCAACATCACTGGGTCTCGGCGAGACCATTGGCATCGCAATTGGAATCGGACTGGTATGCAGCTTCGCACTTGTCACCTTCATCTACTTCTTCCACATCCGCCGCCGGAAGCCAAGAATGACGCCGCGGGTGCGTCGGGAAGCCTGGAACGCCATGGAGACCGGCGCTTACCGCACGTCCGCGCCGAAAAAGGGCTTCGGCCGTGTGCTCTCTGTCTTCACGTCAAAGCGGAGGCAGCCGACACGAGCGTCGCCGCACACTCCGCCGTCACCTGACCATTCGCCGCAAGATGAGGCGGCGCGGCCACGGCAGTTCCCGGACAAGGCGTCTGTCGAGCTTGAGGGTGGCTATGTGGAGGATCACAGGGCATTTTTGGGCGCAGAGTCCACTCCGCAGCCGAGTCCATTCCAGGATGCGCCGCACCGGCAATTGGACGGACACGGCGCAAACATCCCGGCGGCGTACCATCCCGTGGTGGAGTCCGAGCACATCGCCGACTCGCCCGGACAGTACCGGCCGCAAGCCGACAACGCGCCTTCTTCGATCCGGAGTCTAGACTTGAACAACATGGTCATCAACACCGACGCGCCCAAGACAGCAGCCTGGCACCGCAAGCGCACCGGCCCTCCGCCGCCGCTGACGATCGAGCCGCCCGGAATGCACTCACGGAGCCCGTCGGACGCCTACTCGGCTCACTCGACATACGCCACGGCACACTCGGCCTTCACCTACGGCTCCATCAACATCCCTGAAGTGCCCCCTCTGCCTTCGCACATACCAGGTGACCGTCAAAATGGCACACAGTTCCCCTACGATGGCTCCTCAAATTCGGCGACCTCCTCCGTCTCGCACCAGTACTACCCGCCCTCGCCCCAAACCCCAGGCTCCATCCCCAGCATGAGCAGAGCCAACTCAGGCGCCGCCGCCCAACAAGAGGCCTTCCCCCTCGCGCCGCCCACACCCACCTACTCCACCTCGCACCAGCGCATCCCCGACGACGCCAACTTCGAGTGCCTCGGCCCGCTGCCGCCCAACATCCCCTTACCCTCGCCGCCGCACTTCCGCGCCGCTTTCCAACCCCAACCCCAACCCCAACCCCACCACCACCAGCAGCAGCAGCAGCACGACCCCTTCCTCACGCCCCGCGAGCGCGGCACCCCAGAGAACCGCTCCCCAATCACCGACGCCAACAGCAGCACCGCCAGCCTCACCAGTTCCACCAACACCAACGACGCCACGCGGCTCGCAGCCTACCCGCAAGACCCTCTTCTCCACGCAACCAGCCCCTTCCGGCCGCACCACCACAGCCCCGTGGTGTCGACCTTCGCGCACAGCAACACCTCCTCTTCCTCGGATCTCCAGCAGCAGGCCAGCCACAACAACTCCACCGACGATGACTTCTTCCCCTCGTCGTCGCGGCGCCGCAACTCGACCGACAGCCTGGGCAGCAACTTCACGGTGGAGGAGGAGGCGCGCATCCAGGCGCAGATCGTCAAGAACCTCGCGGCGCTCGACAAGGAGCGCGTCATGGGCGAGGGCGACATCGTGCACATCCCGCAGATCTCGGCGAGGCGGTATAGCTGGGAGGAGTGAGGGAGGGAGGGAGGGATGGAGGAAGCGATTTCCGAATCATCTTCCCCACCTCCAGCCGGCGGCCCAAAATCCCAACGTGGGGCACTACTACGATCATTACCAAAACCCTAACGCCGGCCTCATTGAAGCAGTGCTCTTGTCCTCCACACACATACTAAAGCAGCCGTCGCCACCACCACTATCATATACCCTAATTCGGCCTCGACCATGCATCTTATATATACCAGCCATCTTGCCATTTCTCTCTCTGTTTACAATCATCATATACCACCATCTGCGGGCGGCGTTCGCGGCGCTATTTTGGCCAAGCAAGCATTTGTTTCTATGCATGGCGTTTTGGGAACCATCATCAGGCGTGACAAAAGCAACGATCATGGATGTGCTTTCGATTCGAGCAGGAGGGAGCGAGGGGCCCAACTGTACAATATAATATACCCAAGTCGAGACAAAGCTGTACAAGTTTGCAGCATACCATAGCGTGTAGTAGTTCAGGATTGAAAATGGAAACCAGGATCAAGATCACCTGCACGGGACTGCATCAGCTGATATGGCGGCTTGGTAATGGAAGGAGTGAAATGTTTGTGCCATCAATGTGTGGTAGTATTCGTTATGGACTATCTCATCTATAAACAAGGTCATGAAGTTCAGCCCCGATATGCTGGACTTGCCCCTTCTGCCAGCAGACCAGCATGTAGCTTCTGCTCTAGCTTTCTATGCTTCTTTTTATATTGTACACTGTCCAGGCTGAAGTAGTTTCATTAAGAGCGGTCTACTAGAGGCACTTCGAGTGTCCCGGCGCAAGAGGACGTCCGTCGACATTATCGTACGCAGCTTCCAACGTGCTCGCCTTCTACCAAGTCTCCATCCAGATACCGATGTCTTGCAGCATCGTCTTGGAATCCTCGTGGTCGGCGCACAAGCCGCCTAGCACCAATGCGTCCGTCAGCGCATGCCGGACGGAAATCGGCATTCTGCCCGCATTACCACAGATCATAATGATGGGCGTCGTGCCGCGTTCGAAAGCATGCTGCACAAGTCGACAAACGTATTGCGCGTGTCGCCGGATCTGGTGCTGCACATACATCTTGCCTCTGTCGTACTCGGTACTTCTCACCCAGGGCGCGTCACTGGGACCCATGCGGGCCAAGTCGGTGCTGAGAGTGGTGCCAGAGTCTGCCAAGCGGTGCCGCTTATCGGAATATGGATCGAGCCCAGCCTGAAGGGCTGGAGGGATGGGGTCGCGCGAGAAGGCAGGAACCACCTGGAGATTTCCGGCGTTGTTCTCCCACTCGTCCTCGTAGTAGTAGTCAGCCTTCCTGCTGCGACAGCCGAAGAATAGGAGCTGGGGACCTAAGTGCTCGGGGCTCCATGTACGGCGCTCTTGCAGGAGGCTACGGATCGGGGCGATTCCAGTTCCTGTAGCGATGGCGATGAGAGGTCGCTCATGGGCGTCTTCGCCACTTGGTGGAGAGTTGGTCCTTGAAAGACGGACAACTATTTCCGTGCCGTTAAGCAACGACTTGATGTACCTTGAGCAAAGTCCCTGCAGACGTTGCATGTTAGCCCGTGCAAAGAAGTTCAGAGGATAGGATGGAAACTTACCTGTCTCGGTTTCCTTATGATCGTCTTGTATTCCACTAGCGCCACCAACAGATCCACCTCGCGGACATCAGACTCCTCCTGGTGGCATTCACTACCGTTGGCAATGCTGAAAGCTCGGCCGCGAATGAGAGGGAAAATTTCCAGAGCGTATTCAAAGGGGATCTGTACCCCGGGAAAGTCCTCTAGAACTTCTAAAATCGTGCGGCGAGGACGGGACGTGTAATCATAGAACTCCTGAGTGTTCTCCTGCAAGGTGAGCTCCAGCAGACGCTCCTTTTCCCGATCATCTTGAGTATGACGCCGCAGTTGTTTCAAAAAGGTGCGATTCGGGACGGCGTTGATATCCAGATTGTGAATGAGAAGGTCGCGCAGGGTGGCATTTTGAACAGGATAAAGACCAGGGGGGCAGCTTGTGGCTCCAGAATCTCGTCTCTCAGGTCCGCGTCTGAGAAGAAGCTCGGATCTTGGGACTCCAGACTGACGTATCTCGGTCCTGCGTCTGGTAGCGAGGCCGGGTCTCTGGTCCCCACGACTGGTACCGCCAACGGCCCACTTGATGGGTATATTGGCAACGTCGTTCCAGTCCATCATGCCGATCAGTCGGTCCACCTCGGTTGGGAAGTTTTTGGGGAAAATGCTGACGAGGTCACCAGGTCGCAACTTTGGCAAGACAGCCTCAGAGTCCGTGGAAATTTGGAGCTGAAGGTTACGCACATCCTGCCAGTGATCCTCCGGAGTGAGACGACTGTTGTTAAACACTATGGCACGGTAGGTGTTTGGGAAGGGGGGCTGTGCCGTGGAAGTTTGCTCAAGCGGAGCGGCGGATGCGAGAAGATCGTAGTTCTTAGGATGGTCTTTGAGTATGTTGTCTTTGTCCAGCTGCATATGATCCACGCCGGACGTGCTGGATCCCGTCAAGCGATCGGAAACGTGCCCTCCCTCTCTGGCGAGTTGGCCAAGGCCGTTCATAGCGTTGAGTCGACGCTGTTGGTCGTCAAGCTCTTCATCTAGAGTTTTTGGGTTGTGGACGTGGCTTAGCGCAGCATGTTTCTCGCGTGTGGTCCCCCATGGCGCCTGCGGCCGGAGGGAAGGGTCGACAAGGTTTGCGTCGTTGGGAGAGGCCATGAAGCCATATTCGGCGTCCATGTCTGCCAGTACTACGGGGTACTTGGGCGGTAGAAGTTCGTCGTCTGGTATGACCGTCAGATGGACAGGAAGCGGGAAATCTTTGAGTAGGTGCTCCTGCAGGCCTTGAAACCAAGGCAGGTAGATACTGTCGATGCTGTGAGGTTGTTAGAATGGGGTCGGGATGCGCCAGAGCAATAGTAGTGGTGTATCGGTGACGATGATGGTGATGGTGAAGGTGAAGGCGAAGGTGATGGCCACAGTGACGGCGATGGTGGTGGTAGAAAGACACGGCCACCTGTGATGGTGGATCGATGACTAACCCGTTATCGTGTCTTTCGTCGCCCTCCCCAAACGGAACAGACTCATTTGCGCCAAGTTGCAGGATGCGCCGTCGAAACTTCCTGGCGGCCCAGTTGAACTTTTCGTAGGAACTGTCGCCGAGCCCAAACAAAGCAAAGTGCACCTGGCTCAAACAGTGTGCAGGCAGCTTCTTTCTCAGTAGGCTCTTCCAGAAGATGGTGGCATTTGCAGGCAAATCCCCTTGGCCAGTGGTTGAAACCACAAATATCACAAGGGAATAAAGTGACAGGTCTTGCTAAGGTATTGCTCTTTGTCAGAATATTCTAGCCTTGAAATGGTGAAGAACCCATTTGAACATACCAGCGACACATCGTTCATGGGTGCAACTAAAGTAGGAAAGCGCATCCGCTCAGCAACATCTCCAATCTCTTCTGCAACCTCCTGACTTTTTCCAGTTTCGGAGGCATAGAGGACAAGAAGTGACCGGCTGTCCAGCCACTGCTGGTCTGCAGCCTCCTCCTCCATATCCGCCGTCATCGAGTGGTCAGTCCAATGCAATTGGTGTAGCTCGAACTTGCTAGCGCAAAATTGGGCTTCAATATTGGTCTCGCACAGGGTTACAATGAATATGCTTGACTTTGTTCTGCTTTGGAGTTTTGTGATGCGCAATGATGTATGCGCAGGACGTTGTCCGCGTGTGAAGTCTTGGTGACTGACACGCAGATTCCATACAACGGATGGCTGCCGAAGTCGGAGCCGATCGACCGAACTTGTGGCCCCTGTCGCCGTCAACTGGTGGTTCGATGGGGCCGCCCGGAGCCTGCATAGCTCCGTATCTTCGGCCGGAGGTGGGCGGTGTTTCGGGACTTCGAATTCAGCTACTGTTCTACACAAACAGGAAGATTACTATCAAGGTATAGGATCCAAATACTAGTAACATTTCATTTTTTTCAGGCACCTGGACCAGGAAATATTGCAACAGTTGCAATATGCATAGCACAAGTACCTACCTAGGTAGGAACAAAAGTAGATAGACATGGGACAATTCACCCCAAGGACAAAGATGACTACCTAGGTACCTCTCTCTGCACTTGAATATTTTATCTGACTTATAGAGTAGGTTTTTTGATTGGTCATATCCTCTGAAATGCAAGTGAGGTAAGGCTGACAGTCTTGAGTCGTTGTCCAACTTTGCTGAGTAGCAAAAGGTACCTACGTATCTACCTAGGTGCATGTACCTAGAAGCAGGGACTCGGCAAGAGGCATGTGAAGAAGAGACACTTGCAGACCGGCACTTTCCAATCATTGTTGCAGGGGCCCCACAACCTATCTACACTTGAAGTCATTCATTTCAGGGAGTTGCTAACAGCAAATCGCCGACAAGACGTAGTCGCCACCACAGCTGCACAAGTTTCTCCTCCTCCCTAAAATCACAGCACAAAGCTACAGTCCTCCACCGCTTTCAGTAAACTCGCAAGCTTTTCTTTCTCGTTGTTTATTCATCTGCAAACCACACATCTACATCAAGGTAAGTCCGATATCTTCTCCATCTCGGTCCTCCAAGCAAAATGTCACAAGCTACATATGTACAAAGTAGTAGACAGTGTGCCAAGTCACGAGTATGCGCCTGCCTGCACAAAGTATCATTCGCCCTTGCCCTTCCATGACCCATGCCCCTCCAAATGGACGGCCCCCCCCCCCCAGCTGTTTGTGGGCCGCCCTTTCCGCATCTGGCCTAGCCACATCCCTGCCATTTTCCCCATGCCTGAACAACTCTTGTCTTTCGTGAGACTTCTTGCATTTCCACAACATCAATCCTCACCAACAACAACAACTTCACTCCACCATCAACCCTTTGTCACCCCTTCTTTTGATCAGGCCCTTAGCTAGCCTTTCCTCCCCCTCCACAGAGACAATTCAAAATCGTCAATCTTTTCTTTGCCCACACGTCTTGCCTTGACGCTACCGCAAAAGAAACATCACCGGTCAACAAGCTCTCTGACCCTCAACCCACAGACACCAGACACCCAACTCAAACGTCTACCCAAACCGTCAACCATGTCTGCTCAGGAGACCACCAACACCGCTGACGCTGCCGTCAACGATGTGACCGCCGCTCTGTCCGCCACCACCGTCACCGACAAGCCAACCGATGCCCCCAGCCCTGCTGATGGCTGCCGTCTCTACATCGGCAACCTGGCCTACGCGACAACCGAGGAGGGGTTGAAGGAGTTCTTCAAGGGCTACCTCGTGTGAGTTGTCCATTATCTATCCTGAATCGCACTCTCGTCCTCATCGAGCCGTGACCCACACGCCACGATCTTCGCGGAGCCCGTCTCTGTCGAGCTTGCCTTGCCCCTCCCTCCCTCCCTCCCGTTCCACGCGTGTCGAGTCACACATGGACTGTCGCATGACACCTTCCCCCTATATCACTGTCCATCCTTTGCTTGCGCGTGTGTATTGTGCTTGTGATAACCGTACCCTTCACTGACCTTGGATTATCTGCAGCGAGGGAGTCACCATTCCAAAGAACCCCCGCACCGAGCGCTCTGTTGGCTACGCCTTCGTCGACCTCTCCACCCCAACCGAGGCCGAGCGTGCCATCGCCGAGCTGTCTGGAAAGGAGATCCTGGAGCGCAAGGTCTCTGTTCAGCTTGCCCGCAAGCCCGAGGCCGGCGCTGAGAAGACCGACGCCAATGGCGAGGGTGACGGTAACCGCCGCCGCCAGTCTACCCGTGGCCGTGGCCGTGGTACCCGCGCTCGTGGCGGTCGTACTGGCCGTGCTTCCGACGTATGTTTATTTCCTGTCGTGGCCGTCTTGCGAGGGTCAGCAAATCAGGCTAGTGCTAACATAAGACAACCAGGAGGGCGCTGAGGGTGCCGCCGAGGGTACTACCAACGAGGCCCAACCTCTGACCGACATCACCAACCAAACCAACGGTGGCGACACCGACGCCAAGACCCAGGCTCGCCCCGCTCGCGAGCGTCGTGAGCGTGGTCCTCCCGCAGACGGCGTTCCCTCCAAGACCAAGGTCATGGTGGCTAACCTGCCCTATGATCTGACCGAGGAGAAGGTAAGTTGCATCCACCCGCTTCTGCTAGACGCAGCTTCTTGCTGACTTGCATCTTTCCCCTCCCTCTAGCTGAAGGAGCTGTTCAACGCCTATCAGCCATCTTCTGCCAAGATCGCCCTTCGTCCCATCCCCCGCTTCATGATCAAGAAGCTGCAGGCCCGCGGCGAGGCTCGCAAGGGTCGTGGCTTCGGCTTTGTCACCCTGGCTTCCGAAGAGCTGCAACAGAAGGCTGTTGCTGAGATGAACGGCAAGGAGATCGAGGGACGCGAGATTGCTGTCAAGGTCGCCATCGACAGCCCTGACAAGACCGATGACGACGTCAACGCTCCCGCCGCTCAGGGCGAGAATGGCGCCGAGGAGGCTGCCACCGCCACCGCCGCTTAAATGCTGGCGCAACATCTACATTACAACCCGGATGGAATTTTCCGACTAAGTCATTACCACGAATGGATCACCGCCCAAGACGGTGACCATTAGACTCAGTTTTACCCCCTCTTTGGTGCTCTAGCAGATATACCATGGTTCGACTCACATGTGCGACTTATTTTGGGCTTGCGATGGGGATTAACGGGACTTCTGCTCAACTTCTGGCGTCTTTTGATGGGCATTGGGTGGTGGACAGGAGAATCGTGACCGTCTCTTCCCATATACTGCACAGTTCAACTTCCACACAAGAGCATTCCATACACACGCACGTCTGTATTGATACGACTTTCTCGTTACCTTCTGGGCTGTGCTTTGTTTTGCATGCTGGGAAGGGGTCATGGCGGGGAAAAGTTATTGGTGACAGGTTAAAAAGGCTGAGCAAAATTTCTAACAAGGACTCGGGTTGAGGTGTATAGTAACACGAACACCGAAAAGCAATCACTATCACGGTGACCTTCTTGATCTGCTTTGATCCGTTCACAATTGGGCCTGCCTGTTTGATCAACACCCCATGTCGAATACGTAGTTGTGTGCAGGGGTCTGCTCCTCTGCACTCATGAAGCTTTGATCGTGTGTGTGGTTGTGCCCGTTAGTATTTTGATGTCTGCCCAGGCGTAGAAAGTGCATATGCTACTACGTCCTGTAGCGATTGTAGATAGTAGGTGGCTATGGTGGTGTGCTGGGTTCAATGTCTCCCGTAGGAGAGCTGCAAAAGAGCCGAAATAATTCCGGGCCGGACCCTCGAAACGATTGATTGGTTGCGCAACTCGAATCCGAACCTCCTTCGCTCGATCACTCTTGTTACTTTGTTGTGTTTGACACTCTGGCGATTGCAAGCAACCCGAATACCAAAGACCCTTGATCTTAACCCCACTTCCCCGATTGGACCTTTCAACTCGTTCACTCTGTGATCAACAATCACGCTACAATTCCACACATTGATCAAAACTCGCTGCCCAAAGCTTGTCCCTTGTTGCCCTTGTCTCGGCTGCCCCTGAACACGGCAACTCCAGCTGCGGCATTGTGGCCTACATTGTGGTGAACATCGCTTCAGGACTCCAGAGCTTGTCGAGGCCAAGGCAAATAGCTACAAGCTGCCCGTCATGGCTTCCAAAGCCATGTGGGAGGTTGATCCGGAGACGCGGTCAAAGGTACGCAAACCATGCGGTCAACTGACAGCTTGCCCAACGCTCCCCGCCGTCCAAGTTACCACGCCTCTAGCTAACACTTCCACTTCTTTTCCCATTCTTCCAGCTCCTCGCAATCCAGAAAGAATCAGGCAACTCCCTCTGCTGCGACTGCAACGCGCCCTCCCCACAATGGGCGTCGCCGAAATTCGGTATCTTCATCTGCCTGTCCTGCGCGGGCGTCCACCGCGGCCTAGGCGTGCACATTTCCTTTGTGCGGTCCATCTCTATGGACGCCTTCAAGCAGACCGAGATCGAGCGCATGCGCCACGGCGGCAACGACAACTGGAAGGCTTTCTTCAACGCCCACGCCGACTCGCAGCTGCGCGGCCTCAGCTGGGACGATGCGACCATTGCGGAGCGGTATAGCGGCGAGGCCGGCGAGGAGTGGAAGGAGCGCCTGAGCGCCAAGGTCGAGGGCAGGGAATACGTGCCGGGCGAGCGCAAGCCGAGCGTGCCCGCGGCCAAGACGGGCGCGGCGCCGCTTGGGGGCAGTCGGTCGGGCACGCCGGCGAGGTCGGAGACCGATGCGGCGGCTACTGTGGCGGGCGGGAAGGTCAAGGTCGATGACAAGTACTTTGAGAGTTTGGGCGCTGCGAATGCGTCACGGCCTGACGATCTGCACCCGAGCCAGGGAGGGAAGTACGCTGGGTTTGGCAGCACGCCGATACCGCCGAAACAGGAGGGCTTGCCCAAGTTTGAGGAGCTACAGAAGGACCCGCTGGCGGCACTGACCAAGGGCTTTGGGTGGTTCTCGACTACGGTCACGAAGACGGCGGCGAATGTCAACAAGGACTTTATCCAGCCTACGACGAAGACGGTATGTGGCAACCTCTCTATCAGAGTGCAACTCAGGGTTTGTGATATGCCGGAATTCTAACAAGCCGTTCTATCTACAGGTTGGAGAGTCGGACTTCGCAGCCCAAGCAAAAGGCTGGGGTAGCAGATTGGCACAGACGGCGCAGATGGGCGCGCGCAGCGCATCAGAGGGCTTCAACAAGTTCGTCGAGGGCTCTGACGGCCACAGCACGACCTCACGGAACGTGCCGCTGGATGAGAGCAAGAAGTCGTTCTGGGACGACTTTGCCTCCGCCGCCGACCAACGCAAGCCGCAGGGAAGCTCGATTGGTACGTCGGCTATGGGCAAGGGAGCGGCTTCTGGGAGTGCGGATACAGCGGCGAGCAAGAAGAACAAGGACGAGTGGGATGATTGGTGAGCTAGAGTAATGGAGCACGCAGGCAAGGAGCATCATCCCGTGCAGGAGGGTTGGAGGGGCTTCTAGAGGAGTGTTGCCTGTCGGGCGTTGTGGGAGTTTGGTATATTGTATGATTTTGTCAGTAATCCCGGGACAACGGTGCATACAATGTCTTCATGCTGTTCTCGAGAATACTAGGAGTTTCCTCACTTTTCTTTGTGTGCTGCTTTGAGGCAATTTGGCACTACCTGGGACTTGATTTTGTATGCTCACTTGGACAGGGCCCAGATTCAAGCCCTGAAACGAGACTAATGGATTCTAGAAGCATGTGAAGGTGCTGTGGTCGCATTGGTATCCGTACTCGCAGACCCAATCCTTGTCAGCGAGAATTGAGTGGTAATTGGGGACCATCGAAAAGCTTGAATTTGGCGGAGACCGCTGACCGAGACCGGCAGCGGCTACCGCCGGCCCTCAAAGCATCCGAGGTCAAATCCTTGTGTTGGTGACGACCTCGCAACTTTGTCTACGGACCTTGTCACGACGCGCCCTTTTTACCTCGCTCGCCCTTGACACTTTACACTCGCAGCCGTAAAGATGTCAGCCCTACGGATACTCGTGCCTATCAAGCGGGTCATTGACTATGCTGTGAGCTGTCCTCTCTCTCCTCTCGCGCCTGACACTAGAGCTCGCAACCCTCAAAGCGTCGTGACAGCCCACGAGAACTAACCTCCCCGTGCTTCTCTCTCCCAGGTCAAGCCCCGCGTCAACAAAGCCCAGACAGGCGTCGAGACCGCCGGCGTCAAGCACAGCATGAACCCCTTCGACGAACTCTCGGTCGAAGAATCCGTGCGCATCCGCGAGAAGAAGGCCGCGCCCGGCGGCGTCGACGACATCTGCGTCATCTCGGCCGGCCCGCCGAAAGCCCAGGACATCCTCCGCACGGCCATGGCGATGGGCGCGGACCGCGCGATCCACGTCGACGTCAAGGAGGGCGAGGACCTCGAGCCGCTGACGGTCGCCAAGCTGCTGCAGAAGACGGTCGCCGCCGAGCGCAGCAACTTTGTGCTGCTGGGCAAGCAGAGCATCGACGATGATGCCGGGCAGACGGGCCAGATGCTTGCCGGGCTGCTGGGGTGGAGCCAGGCGACGCAGGCGAGTAAGGTTGAGTTTGGCGAGGGGGACAGTGTGAGCGTGACGCGGGAAGTGGATGGGGGCGTGGAGACGGTGAAGGGGAAGCTGCCGATGGTGGTGACGACGGATCTGAGGTTGAATGAGCCGCGGTATGCGAGTTTGCCGAATATTATGAAGGCGAAGAAGAAGAAGCTGGAGAAGAAGACGTTGGCGGACTATGGGATCGAGAGTGAGAGGCGGTTGAAGGTGCTCAAGGTCACTGGTAGGTCCATGCTTGTTGTATGTCTTGTTTGATGCAATGGGAATGCTGACGATGTTGTGCAGAGCCCGCACCGAGACAGGGCGGTGGTAAGGTGGAGGATGTGGACGGCCTTGTGGCAAAGCTCAAGGAGCTGGGTGCCATCTAAGAGGCGCCGATATTGTAATCTCACTACGAGTGTATTCTATACAGCACGGGCGCAACACATCAGCATAGACGGGCATCGAATACAATCAATCGAGATCAGAACGCCTCCCGGCGTCGCAGTCCGACTTTACGAATGTACTGGTTGGTGCAGTGGTGATACTCGCTTGCAAAGGGGCGAACTGGTTGACGAAACTGGAGGCTGAGGGCGACGAGCGGGCAAACGGGGCAGTTTACTGACATCTCAATTTTTGACAATTGAGCATATCAGTGTGCCGCTTCGCGAGACATCAACCCCCCGCGACCGAAACCTGCCCAAGTGGTGCAGTGGTAACAACGCCAGTTATCTATGTCCAGAAGAAGACAAGGCATTCTAAAGTCGGAGCGGGGAGGTCGTGAGTTCGAACCCACTCGATAGCACAGTCTTTTCCGTGATGATGAATGAAGGGGACAGAAACAAAGTCCGGCATTCGGGGATCCAGAGCCTGGTGTCTACTTCACCGAGGATCAACCTGCAAAGGAGAATACTCAGAAGTGCTTTGAAAGACTAAGGGGTGTTCCTTGGGAAAGAGTTAGAAGAGAGGCCAAGACCGTAGGAAACAACCGAAGGGCGCAAGGAAGTGCGCAACGACGCCACTGAAAGATGGAGGACATGCGGCAGATTGGGGACCGGCAGGAATCTATCAAATACCTCTACTCACATTTCCATCATATATGCATATCTACACATCTTCAGCATATCTACTTTGTACGCACATGGCCAAGGATGTAGGCACCAAGTGATGCTGAACCTTTTTTAGTTTGACCTTCTGCATTTTCCTCCTTGAGAACGACAGTGCTCATTTGTATTGGAGTTACTTCAAAACATCATCCTCCGTCTCTCAATACATGATGGCAGATGGAGGAGGTCTGAGGTCAAAGTAAGAAATCATGCGAGTGTTGTAGCCGTGATGCCACACCGTGTGAAGGCATCGCGAAGTATATTGCCGGCATTAGCTGCTTGAGTTGGCAGTCCCGCAAAAAGGGGGTATTCGAGTCCCACTATTAGTGCGATCATTTACCGGTGTGCCTGACCGCCGTGTTAAACTGTATATGCAGTACCCTACTAAGTACAGTAGCGGACCCCGGTGGCTTCTCCTAACCGTTGTGTGGGCACCTAATGGTTGGAGGTAGCCAACGATTACGAGTGCATAACGGTTATGCACCTGCATTCTTGTTGGCCACCAAAATTTATATAGGGACGACAAACGACTACGGTTCGGGTGCGGAGAATACTAATATAAGCATATATTTTATTTGCATAGGCCTATGCCTTACTTATATATCATATTGTCTATTAGCTAATATCCAAATCGATTTAATAGTATATTATTATATTATACTAATTTTATTTACTTTTCTATTATTTCTTTTATAATTTTCCATTTAAATAATTTTTTTTTTAAAAGCGTATTGTAATATAGTATATATATATATTATAATTATTACCTATTTTTTAATATTGCACCTTTACCTATATAAATAAACTTTTGTAACTAAGCTTTATAAATAGCTTTAAAAAAAATCTCGATTTGGTAGATATTTAAATAAATTAGAGAAATTAATTATAATTACGAGCTTTATATTCAGCGATCTTTTTAATATATATCGCTGAATAGAAGAGAGGTATATTGTCGTTATTTTTATCTTTATTTAGATTTTTATAAAAAGCAAAATCTAAAGTATTGATATTTAGAATATCGGTGTCGAAAATATTATTGTTATCTATATTGCCGCAACTAAGCTCGATATCCTCCGAATTATTAATACTATCTAATTATATATAGCCGGGACAGCGAGCATAAACACTACCGCTGCTATTATTATATTTATTACTATAATTATTGCTATTAATCTTATTAAAAACATAATTAAAAGCAAAAGGCTGATTATTTTGAATTTTCTTAATAGTAGTATAGTTGCGATTAAAACAATGAAAAAACGGTTTTTAGGGCTAGTTAAATAGAACCGCGATTATGGACAAAAGAAAAGCTATTATAAGTAAAAGAAGAATTATTATAAATAAACAAAAGGGGTATTTATTATTAAAGAGTATCTGAAGAATTAAAAGGATATTAGTTATTACGTTTTTAAAATAAAATAGGCTTTTAAAAGAAGCAAAGATATATCTTTAGATTACAAATCTAAAATAAAGAGTATTTATCAGCGTTTTGGACGCTATAAAGACTAGAATTAAAAGTAGTAAAGTTCTAGCGAATATAAAAGCTAAAAAGAATATGCGAATTCGAAAGGTTTATATTATAAAAAAGCAGAGAATTTTGAGATTAGGGTTGATAATATCGTTATTATTTTCGATATTTAATATAATAGCTTCGAAAGTAGTGGTGTTAAATATATATTTGAAAGATAATTTAATTTGGTCGGCATCCTTTTTAAAATTTTGAATATAAATAAATCTTTAGACGGAATTATTTATATTTATATCCTATATACTGGGTATAATGGTTATAGCGTTAAACGATTTCAAGATAGGGTTGTTGCGATAATTATTATTAGCAATTTATAATATAATAGAGTGTTGGTTTAGAGTATCTTCGAATTAAATACTTTGGTTTTTTCTCGAAAGCATTTTCACGATATAATAGGTTAGTTAATATTAAACCGAAAAAAGCGAAAACGGTTTTTATATAATAATAAAAGGATTATTTCGTTTTTATATCATCGATTTAAATGCTTTTATCCTTAATAATATATTTTCAATCAATAATATCTTTAATATATAAGAAATATATAGCGAACAAAGTCGCATTTAGCTTCGAGCTTATAAATCGAAAAAAATAAGCAATATCTATACTATTTTCGTTAAATTCGCCGAAATAATCGATTTTTAGTTTATAGATAAAACTTTAGAAATATCAATATTAGCAATATCTTAATATAATATATAGATAATATATAAATATTTAGGTAATACTAATATTAGGTGTTAAGCGTTGAATAATAGATAATGGATAATATATAGATATAAAAGATAGATATTTATAAGTGATACATAGATATGAAAAATGTTTGGTTTATATAGAACATAATAAATAAATAATATAATTTCTAATAACGGAAATTATTTTTTTAGCAAGTTTGTAATTTTATATTAATCGGATAATTCGCGATATTACGTAGTTTAATACATTGAATTAAAGCGGAAATATAGATATTGTTGCTATATATAAGCAAATATTTGTATAGCTCTTGATGTATAAAAACTATAATATTATTGAATATAATTTTTTAGCTTTTTTAAAGAGAGCTCTTTATCTTTTAAATCGACGATAATAAAGCAATTATCTTTAACCGCAAAATAATAAAAATAGTAACTTTCTAAATAACCTAATAATATATTTAATTTATATCGCGATTAATATTATTAAAAAGCTCTTTCTATTTATCTTTAATTGATTAAATTATAAAGATACGCTAGGGCTAAATAGACTAAATAGAAATATAGATATTTAAGAGTTAATTAAAACTAGGGCTTATAGATTGGATAAATACAGATATTAATAACAAAGAGAGAATATTTTAATTCCTTTTTAAAAAACATATTAATTTATAGGTAAAGTAAAAACGCCGCTATGATTAGAGGCGTTATATATAGCAAAGCTACTATAGCTTCTACTATTATCACCGGGAATAGAACTATAGCTACTATTACGAAGCTATTATTACCAAATATTATAAATGCTAGTTAATTTAATTGCTATTATAACGTTCATTATATGGTTTTGTATAGCTAACAATATTAAAATTAATAATAATAGTTTATATTAAAAAGAAGAGGGGAAATATACGTATAATATTATACGTTAATAGAAAAATTAATATCAGACGAAATAAAGGAAAGCTAAAAAAATAAGATTATAAATATAAATAAATAAATAATTTAGTGAAAAAAATATTTATAACATAGGTAAAACAAATTATAAATATAAAGTAGGTATATATATATAAAAGAAAAATAAATATTCGGTTTATATTTAAAAATACGCTTTAAGGTTATTTTAAAAAATGTAGATAAAAAGAGATATTTTTTGATTAAATTATTTATTATTCAATTTTTTTATAATATAAATAAAGATTTATAAATTGCGAAAAATTAATAAAAAGAACAAAAAAATACAGTTTTTAATTATTAATTAAAATTAAAATATTATTCCATTAATTATAATAATATAAAGTAAATTACCCTTTATAACTAAGCCTTTATCTCTATTTATATAAATAAACGCTTTTATCGTAAGCGTTGCTATTGCTATTTATAATATTAACTATAATAGGGTGAATAGGGCGAATCGCTGGTATTGTCCGTAGCTAAGTTAGGATAGGTGAAGGACTCAGGAACAAGTCCTCCACCGAATCCAGTAGGAATCGCTATATACCTGTCGATTCTACCCACGGACCTTCGGTATTTCCCTATACCCAAGTCCGTGTCATCCACCACGGTTCTCGTATCGTATACCATAGTGGCCAGCCGATTCTGCCCCCTACTCCCCTGCATCCCTATTCCAGCAGGCGGTGTAGGACAAGGGTCAACCCTTGTCAATCAAAGCGGGGCCATGCCCTTAACATTAACGACATTATATTAGAATTTTTATAACTCTATCTTTATTAGCTTTTTTCTTTTTTTCCTTTTTTTCCTATTTTCTTAAGAAATTATCTATCAGAGTATATCTAAATCGCTAACAAGGTACACCCCTAGTTTTCCGCATTATAGAACTCTTTTTAAGAATATTACTAAAAACTTTTATATTCTAAAGCTTTATTTTTAAAGATATTACGAAAACTTTTTTTATATCTCAAATCTTTATTTTTAAAGATATTACTAGAATCGATTTTTTATATAAAGAGCTATTGTTCGTATAGAAGGATAATTTTACGAATTTTATATAGAAAACAATTTTTTGTATAGAAAGCTAATTTTCGTATAAAAGGCTAATTTTTATATAAAGGGCGATTTTTATATAGAAGGCGATTTTTCGTATAAAAGACTATTTTTCGTGTAGAAGATTATTTTTTGTACAAAGGGTTAATTTTTATATAATGAGCGATTTTTCGTATAGAGAGCTAATTTTTATATAGAGGGCGATTTTTTGTATAGAGAGCTAATTTTCGTATAAAGGGCGATTTTTCGTATAGAGGATTATTTTTCGTATAGAGAGCTAATTTTTATATAAAGGGCGATTTTTTATATATAGGGCTAATTTTCGTATGGAGAGCTAATTTTCGTATAAAGAGCTAATTTTCATATAGAGGGCTTTTATTTATATATAAAGTTGTGAAATCTAGTTTTGATGATATTACTAATTTGGTGATATCCCTAATAATCTGTAGTGGGGGAAACCAAGGGTGTACTCTGTTAGCGATTTAGATATACTTTAATAGATAATCGTATACGATAAAGCAATAGCCTCAAGCATTATATATAAATCACATTATAGTTTTGTTTTTGTTATCCCGAAATCTTATATTTTAGATGGAAATAATTATAAAGATAATAATATTGCTTTCGATAATAATAATAATAACAATAACAATAATAACAATAATAATAATAATAATAATAATAATAATAATAATAATAATAATAATAATAATAATAATAATAATAATAATAATAA